>VZTM01012522.1:6023-38467 GCA_013400555.1 Jacana jacana | reverse complement strand
TAATTATTGGCTGTGTGTATTACAATCCCTATAAGAGTAAAGAATCACAGTAGTTCAGATGATGTCTGAAATCTGCTATCCTTGTGACAACACTCTTTATGCACCTTCTGGCTATATCTGTACTATCAAATTAAATATACCAAGTACTATTCTTTGGCACTGAGGCTCTTAGTAAGGAACGAATTAAAGTTTAGTCTCCAAATGAGGAGGGAGGGTGGGGGAAGCACACTTCTTTCAGATAGTCATTAATTCTTTGTGGGACCTGTTAGCTGACCTGGACCAAAAATATGCCAAAGTCTGGTAGTTGATTGCCTACTGACTCTATACAGAGATCCAGTATTTTCTGATGCTGGTATGGATGTGACCTCTGAATCCCAAATCAGGAGTTAATTCTGCTCTTAGTATGTTGTGCTCTTTCCTGGCTTTGAGAATGTATTCACATCAGTCCCTCTGATTCTGTTTAACCTCCTGCTGGGTTGACTGTGCCACATGACTGTGCAATGTAGATATTTTCTTGTGGCTGAATCTGGTATTTTCAGAGATTTTACATGACTTTCCAGAACTCTTCACCTTGCTACTAGGAGGCCATTTTGACAGCTATAAGCGTTCTGAAGAAGCTATGGATGGCAGGATAGCATCTACATTAGAAATCTCTGCTATATACAACAGTTGTATATACTGGTTTATCGGGAGACAGTGTGAGCTCAGCTGTTTCAGCACCTCACATGCTAAGAAGTCAGAAGCAGGTTCTAAAAATAGGGATTTAAACTGAAAGAGTGAAATAATTCTAATCGCAATTGAGGCAAGTATCAGTCAGACTGTGGCTCTAGCAGTTTTTCACTTGTGAGGATTTCCACTGGGCAGTGCAATCCACTTCTGGCAGTGTGTACACCTTGTTCTGGTACATGATGGTGCTTGGCTCAGTGCTAACAGGAGCCATCTATGCTTAACAAGGGTGGAAAACAAAGCCCGGTAAGATTTTAATGAAGGTTAGGAAGTTCTCTTGGGGATGGACCCCACTGCTGTCCAGATAAGAACTACCCCTGTGTTTGAGTGATTTTCTTAAAAACAGTCATAGAGGTTCCAGTGAAATATAACATTTGCTAGTGACATAGACAGCTAAGCTCTACTTACAAAACAAAATAAATGGTGCTCTTAGACTACCTTTTTTATTCCTGATGTCACCTCACTATTATTAGTCATAATAAATTCTAATAGTAGAGGAAAGTAGTGTGGGAAACCCGTGGGAATTGTTTAGATAACTTACATTACAACTTATTTTACCACTTTAAGCACACTATCATTGGATACATCTGTCTAGCAGCTGAGGTCAGTCTGCTTCCTAAAATGCCACTGCTCTACCTGTGGCATAAAAGTATTAATATTTTTAGCATCATCCATTGCGACTAATGTTAAATAGCAGTTTCTTCTGGAAGACTAGCTGTAGAATAAGCATCTAGTGTGAAACCACTCTAACTAAAAGACACCCTAGAGGAATAATTCTGAACACACTTTTTGAGGAATGCATCTCTAACATATATGAGTTCTGTGACAGGCTAAGAGCTCTGCTATGATGATGTCAGTCCAATCCTTTAAACCACAAATTTGAAATATATATATATACTTTATACATTATATATACACATTTCAAATATATTTTTATATATATACATGAAATATATATGTATTCATATTAAGTGAATGTATCGAATATTTGCCTAATGTGTATATATATATATATGTATATATTTAAGTTTGTTTATTTCTTATAGAAGTAGAAACATGTATTTTTCAGCTTCTTCTCTAATAGGTGTGTATATCTTAAGCAGACCCAACAGCTGGTCTCTCAATAAGAGAAAACTGTGATTAATGCTATTTATAGAGAAATATTAAACAGGTACTTTTTACAGTTAAAACCCTTGGCTTATTTTTGCAAGCATGTCTGTTTTCAGTAATGGGATTTTCTCTAAAAGAGCAATGTAAAAGCAGCAGATTTTCAAACTATAGAGCTCACAGCTGAACACTTAAACCTGAAGCAGCAACTCAGAAATATGGGTGTAAGGAGATTCCTACCTACTCCTAGTTCTCTACAAATAAAGCACTCAAGAAATATCTGTGAACACTTTTTTTTTAAGCAGCAGAAATACAAAAAAACGCAACAAATTTATAGAAAGAAATAGGAAAACTTCTCAGCAGAAGTTGAAAAGAATGCTTTATTCCTGGTATTTGTAATCTTAACTCTAAGTCTCACATCTGGTCTTCTGTTCCAAACGCTGCTTTCTCACTTCTCCCATGCTAGTCTATGTGCCCTGCTCCTTCCTTTCGTTGCCTGCAGACCACAGTCATTGCCATCCCACTCTCTGTCTAGCTTAAACTTCTATTCACATCACTGTCAAGCTGTCACATTAAGTTCAGATTGGTAGCATGACTTTTGTACAAAATGGGTTTATGGTTTAGCTATATTTTTCCTGGGAAGTTTTATTTTATTTTTCTACATTGTTGCAATATAATAAGCCAAATGCAACAATTAAAAGAGAAGAAATGAAATTTTAGATCACACCATAACTCACGTTCTCCAAAACCAAGTTGGACAGCTGGTTTTAATTACCATTTTAAAAGAAAGTTTGATTTTATTCTATTTGATTTTAGTATAATCCATAAATGTATCCTGCACATGCCAATATTCCTTGCCTTTGGTTACAGTTTTTAGAGATAAATGAACAACTTCCTACCTAACCTTATTACTTATGAAGTCCTCTTTTTTATCATTGCAAGAAAAACAGACAAAATGACTGCAGCATCTCAGCTAAAGCAGAGATTAATTAGCTGCATCTCTGTTTCATGACAGAGCAAGATTGAGCAAACCGGAAGTCTAAGGGAAAAAACGCTGAACAACAAATCAGGTCGCGTAACAACCTTGTATTTACCAAAGCAGTCACCTAAGTTTCTTAGAGCACATTTCAGAAAACCGTGGATTTATGTAGGATGAGGAAGTAGCAATATGGATGTAGCAGAGCACAGGTTAGAAAGCACTGCAGACTTCACACACTGCATTTGGTCCCAGAAACACAATAAGGACCGAAGACAGTCAAAGACATTTTTCACATAATTAATGCAGTGGCTGAACGAAGAGAACACAGCAGCTTTCATCAGTTCTGGCTTTTCACAAGCTTGCTGATTCGCTGGCTGACCTGCTAAAATACACCAAAAGTTTTTATTTCTTACTGAAAAAAAAAATTACCAAACATATCAGTGGCTGCAATAAGAGTTAAATATAGTTGCATACTCAGACATTAACTATTTCACAAAACAAATCTGAACTTGGACCCATTTAGCTTCATACTTGAAGAAGGATACGGTTCTTAAACCTTATTTTTTCCAAGCATATCCGTTGATCTAATAATGACATTTCTCTTCTGTGGTGGACAGTGATCACAATAGTTACCCAACAACTAATTTAATTAAAAATTGTTCAAAATGCTAGAATTTAAGAATTTAAGTTTAAAAGTTGCAAAATATATTTTCCTTTTTTTTTTTACAAAATGGTTTCTTTTTGCTCCATCCCCTCATATTGAGAATCTCAGAGGTTTGGTATGGAGACACTTATATCTCTGAAAATATAGATTAACTGCAGAAAAAATAATCAAAGTTGTATTGTATCTACGGAGACAATTGCTTTAATGTAAGCATCTATGGAACCCTACTACCCTGGTGCCACTTTTCCACTGGATATTCAGTATAATAGTATTTTTTTCTATTTTATATGCATTTGAATGGAATTATTTTAATCTTGTTGTGTCTTCATGAGTACTCTAATGAGAAGATGATGGAAGGTTGCTAAGGCCCTGTAATAGCAGGGGACCGAAAAGGTCTGGTGGAATCAGAGCTTGACCTTGTTTCCTTCTTTCAGCTTCCTTGAGGTGCTCAGTGAAACCCCTGCTGTGACCCACTCAACCACTGTTGGGATGGCAGCAGTAAAGACATGCTAGAAAAAGCTGGCGTGGGAGAGATCTTCAAACACTTCTATTTCTGGAGCCTGAAACAACTGTCTACATTAGAGCTTATTCACACCAAGGGAATGAACTTTCCCCCTAGCAGCCTCAGAGGGCAACTTTTAATATTTTATTATTTTGTCTGAAAACTGATTATTTCATTAGGCAGGGCTGGACTTGAAGGAGGAGATCCAGGGAACATAGGTGGTACTACCAGCACTAAGCTGGAGGAGAAAGGAAATTGACTGGGCAAGGGTGGCTTGCAGGTTATTAAGGCATTCAGTGCCCTTTTCCTCCCAAATCTTTACTTCAGGGGTCACTAGAAAGGAATGAGCAGCCTCAGCAATGTGCATGAGCCCTGGCTGTGCTATCTGGAGTCCCACAGGCAGGGCTGTACTTCAGCTGGTATGAACAGATGGGATGGAAGCTGTGTCTCTGCTCTCTTCTCCAGTGAGTGGAGAGCAGCTGAGAAGTGAAAGGGCATGTAAGTGCCAGCTGAGCTTCAGTGTAGATTTACCACAAATCAATTAATTACATGGGATTCATGGATCTAGACATGAGTCTTGAATGATTTGTAGTATAACAACAGCACTGCAGTCACTCAGAGGATGCTAAAAAACATGTGGATTGACCAATCCTTCTGAGAAAAAATCATTCGCTCTGAGATCTAAGTAAATTCTTCCTCACATAGAGCTAGATGCACCCAGGCTAAATGAAGATGGTCTTTTTACTGTTCCTGCCGTGGCTTCACTCACTTGGCACTGTGGAAATTACCTAAAGCATCATTCTGTAATGATTCAAATGTCTGGGAAGCTCTTATTCAGACCAGCAGGAGATCGTGAAGAGTCAAATAAAATAAGCAAAAACGTAATATAGCTGAGGAAAATTGGCTATTAAAGGTTATGTCTTTCACACTGAAGTAGAACACCTTTGAAAGAAGGTTTTGCTCAGTATATTCGCTTGTCTTTCATGCATCTAGTACCTCCTGACCATGTTTGTGTACCTATGCAAATATATATGTTGATGTCAAGAATGTAGAAAACCAGCTGAGCATTTATTCAGAAGCAGAGTTTTCTGCAAGAAAAAAAGGAAGAATTTTCTGCCAAACCCAGTAATCTCAGCAGGACTGTTGACTGTCAATCTTATCTATCTTGGTTTCAATGTAAAAGTAAAATAAGTTAAATTTATAAAGTATACCTTCTCATAAATTGCTAGAACCATCATGGTTTAGGCAGGAAAAAAAGTTAGAGATCATATCCCTTCAGGATGGAAATCTGTGAGCCAAATCTTCCTGGGAGCAACTGAAAATAAGACTAATTTCTATTTCTTTCTTTTTCCCTATATGTTCAAATTTTCAAAAAATAGAATTGAACAACTCTGAATCTTTGATGAGAATAAACATAAAGCTGAAAGTTAGGGTACTCCTGTATTGATCTCTGTGGTTTACTAACTCTGAAAACTAATGGCAGCAGGTTCGCTGCCAGCATTGTTTATAAATGTGGTTTGATTTAATAAAAACTTGTCGTGGTTTAGCCTTAGACAGCAACCAAGAACCACGTGGCAGCCACTCGCTCTAGAGCCCGTCCACAGTCAGGAGGGCAAAATCAGAAGAAAAAGGCAAAACTCGTGGGTTGGGACAAAGGCAGTTTAACACAACAACAAAACAGCAACAAATAACGCGGGTAAAGAAGTATGAAAACACGATTACAATGCCGACCGCTCACCGGCTCCACCCCGGACCGTCTCCGACCGCGGGACGCGCACCCCCGACTTCCTGTCCCCCTCCCCTTCCCGGCCAGCTCCTGTTCCCTTCTCCCTTCCCGACCAGCTCCCCACTACCCCTTGGGCATGGCTCACGTGGGGTGGAATACCTGTGCCCTGCTAGGAGAATTAACCCTGTCCCTCCTGGAACCAGGACATTACTAAATGTTAAGAATCCTTTAAAAGCATATTTCAAGTTGATGAAATGGAACATACAAATCTGTTTTAAATGACTGTCATTTAATATTGAATTCTTTTGTCTTAAGCTTGATAGGGTTACATTTTCTATTTCATTTGGGTTGAATAATTTCAGAATATTTGAAATTTCTTTTTCTTATGTCATCATAGCTGGAACTGGTAGTGGTTGTGAAAAGTTTAAGCAAAGAAGAAATGGCTAGAAATGTGTCACTGAGCAGCTGCTGTAGATAACTATCTAAAGCAGGGGCAGAGGACATTATAGGGACTGCAGGAGGCTCATCTCCTGAAAGAGCAAGCTTTATACAATCATGGTACACATATATAAGTCTTCCCATACATTTCATCTTCAATTTTTTACTATGCCACTCAGTTGCAATTAAAAATTTAAAAATGAACAGATTTATCCTGGAATAGAGAGAAGAAACCGTACTACTGCTGTAAATGAAGGACAGTTAAACATCAATGATCTGATGCATTCTAAAGCTACAACCTTGGCAAATATTTTTCCCAAGTGCAAAGTTAAACAGTAGGCACAACTCTAAGGGAAATCAAATGCCACTGGTTCCAGTGTTTACAGAACTATGTGTTTCTATTTTAAGAAAAACAGAGGAAAAAAAATGCTTTTGTTGAATCCTGGGGCTGCAAATTTGAAGTATGGATCTGTGGCATTGACGTATGATCTCTATGGCTCAGGCTTTCCCTAGCTACATTCTCCGGCTATTTTCTTCAGCTACAGCATTTGATCTATACATGTAGATCAAATGCCCATGCAGAATAACTCAATATCCTACCTCAGGTACTAGTCAGCAGTGGATATTTTGGGAAAAGTGTAAGAACTACGTGGAATCTAGAGCTTAATAAACAAAGTCTTGGAACAAGTTGTGCTTTAGTGACTTCATAATCCAGAGGTATCCCCGGAACCATTGGACTTCAGACATATGACAAAGTCCCAGCTCCTATGAACATCCCTTCCCTTTTAAATGCATACACTTTGGGGTGATATCCTGTCGTAATGAGTTCTGCAATTTAATCTTGTGCTATTTGAAAAAAATAAAAAATAAACATCATGTCACTTGCAGGTATCAGACCTACTGCATGACCCTTTCTTGTGCCACCTACTTCTCATCTTACAAGAAAAAAAAAGACCATTCTCCTTACCTTTTACCTTTTGTATATTTTTATTGTATCCCAAAATATTTCCTTTTTTTGTTTTTTCCAGGTGCAGAATTTTGCTTCACTGATGAACTTTGCTGCTCTCTAGTGCTCTATAACACTATATAGACTGCTCTATATAGGCTGCTCAATAGTGCTGACCAGCTTTGCTGATATTTTTTTTAACAGCAGTCGTTTCAGATTTTAGAAGCTAAATAATTTTCATTTGTTTAATATTGCCTGCATTAGACACAGCCCTGATTCATAATTGTTGAAGTTCATGTAGCCAAGGATGTTCTGAAAAGGTGTCATCCAACAGTTGCAGCAGGAGAACTGAGAAATGTGTGTCGAAGGAAATGCTGATGGGCCACCTGACTCAGAACAGAAGCAAAGGCAGAGGAACTGGAGTTTCTGCTTGAAAAATGTATACTTTCCAGGCCATTCAGGTGGACACATGTGGGCTGCCACTGAGTGCTTACATCTCCGTGTAGTCATTTGTCTAAGATCAAATTGCAATCCAGCTGTCATTAGTGGCCAATGCCAAAGTTCTACTTAGTTTCACAGATTTTACCCCATTCTACAGAAGACAAACTTTCTACTTGAGATTACTTTTGCTCAGAAATATGAATAGTTAATAGTTAACCCTTAATAGTTTTAATAATTTTTAAACTATTTCATTGTATCTGCTATATTTTATCCATTTTGATTTCAATCAATTTTACTGCCCACCTGATTCCTGTGAATTCGTAACTTTTGTACAGTTATTTCAGTCAGTGTAATTGGACAAGGTGATATCACTATTGAGGCATCAGTTATTTTGCATTCAATCCACAGTGGTGTTATGGCTCAGAGGAGGTCTTCCTGTGCTTATCAGCTGTACCAGTATTTATGATTTCAGTGCATGTCAAAATTACATAACAAATCCTACAAAAAGCAGCACTAATTAATTAATTAATTTTAAAAGAAGAAAATCTAAATATTTGCAGCACTGAATAGCTCTGCACAAGAGCCTTGAACAATGCTTCAGTGACTTTAATTTGCATAGGAGTAGGCAGTACAACCTCTCCTGTTAACTAAAATTTTATTCACCATGAAACTTTCATTCTTGTACATACTAAAATTATGTGTATGAATTAAGTTACTGATTTGTTGATAAGCTCATTTTAGCTACTAATGATAATTGCAACACAGTAAAAGAATGAACATGAATTGTATTATAGGATGAGGGAATACAAAATTTGGCTACTATCCTTTTTTTATGCAGAAAAATTAAATTTCTGGACAGTTCAATTAGAACTTGCTTAGGCATGGCATTAAATCCTCTGTGTTCTGCAACATGCTGCCAAAATGAGTGACATCTCCAGATCATTAGATTTAATTTAAAACAGAATTGAAGGAATGTAAGATCTGTGCTACCATCTATACAAATATCATTTTTCATTGTAGAGTAAAAGTATGTTTATAGGGAGGTCTCTAGGATATGTTAATTGAAATAATATGAATAACTTCTACTGTACCTTTAAATCCACTGACAGCTTTATGACAGTAAAAGTTCCAGGTGACACCCTTATAAACCTGTAGCGTGTTTTAAAACTTTACAAAACATTCACATATTTTTGAAAATTAAAATTGAATTGTAATTGTTAGATTGTGCAGCTTTTACAAAAGCTGACTTAATGACAGACAAAACCTATTCATGGCAGAGAAAAAGGATGGATCGTTTAGCTTGTCAGGGACCTCGGGAGATCATAGAATCATAGAACCATAGAGTCATGAAGGTTGGAAGGGACCCGTGGGATCATCGAGTCCATGTAGCATAGCCTCCTGCTTGAAGTAGGGTCAGATAGAGCACATTAGACATGGCCTTGCCCTGTTGAGCTGTGCTTATCTCCAAAGCTGGAGAGCCCAGTGGGCAGTCTTTGACAGTGAGAGTGACTGAACACTGGAAGGGGCTGCCCAGGGAGGTGGTGGAGTCTCCTTCTCTGGAGACATTCAAAACTCGCCTGGATGTGTTCCTGAGTGATCTGATCTAGGTGTTCCTGCTCTGGCAGGGGGATTGGACTAGATGATCTTTCAAGGCCCCTTCCAATCCCTGATATTCTGTGATTCTGTGATTCTGTAATGCTCAACCATTTCGTGGAGTGAAAAAGTCTAGTCAAAATTTGCCTTATTGCAACTTGTGTCCATTGCATTCTGTAACATTAGTACAAACTTGCAAGAAGTACCTGCCTCTTTGCCCTTTATCCTTCTGTTAGATAAATTATTTTACCACAGTAAAATACATCAGATTGCATAGATACTTATTTATTACTATATTGCATTAGTACTTATTTATTGTTGTATTGCATTAACTGCAACTTCCTCAGATTTATATTTGTAAAGTAGCTCCTTGGTCTTTGTCAGAATATGCATCTCAACCCAAGATGCTGTGGAATTTGCTGTTCAGACATCACCCTGCCTATAAATGATGCAAGTAAAATAATCTTTCAAATTCTTTCTCAACAACCCAGGATGCTGGAGTAGGGACCCCAGAATAATACCTTTTTCCTTTAGTCTACTTGCGTACAAGAAGACAAAAAGTGAAATTTTGGCTGCTCTGGAAGGCTACATCTAGTAAATATTAGACTGAAGGGTAAGGGAGAAATATGGGAGACCTAGGAACCACTTAAAAATGAAAAGAAAAGCAGTGCCAGCTCACCAAACATACCTATTAGACAGAAATTTCTCCTATTGATACCTCTCAGGTGGGAAGTTCTAATAATGCTTTTTGCAGACATTTATAGCTAAAGATTTTGTTTAGATATCATAACCTTCTATATAAAATACTATTACTCAGTAGTGATAACATACTTGTAATAACTCTCTTAGCAAAACATTCTCCTATCTGAAAAAAACATAGCTGGATAAAACAAATATTAGTTTTAAGAAAAGTTTTATATATCCATGGATTAAAAGGAGTTCTTATTTTTAATAAGAAACCAAACAAATATAAATATACAAAAACATATGCCCACATTGTACTATGAAAGTAATGTATTTGAAGTTACATTAGAGCCACCAGGCACCCAGGCAGAGCATTCCATAATTCTTGTCCCTTTTCACGTATACTCAGGAGTGAGTTTGCACACAAGACATCCCTTCCCCAGAAGAGAAGTCGCTATGGCTTTGCAGCTGGTGCATCTCTGTCAACTTGAGCCTGATTTAGCAGGTATAGATGTAGCCCAGGGAATCAAAGCTGTCAGGGTGTCAAACTGAAATAACTCACATATAATGTCCATCCAAGATGGACAAAAATCTCAACCCCACAGTGCACTAAAAAAATAAAAAATGCTATTAAATTTCCATTACCAGCATCTTACTGGTAACAGGTATACTTCAGATAGATGCATGATTCATGAAAATGAGTAATTAATTATAAAGGACTGTCTCCAAATGCACTTAGCAGATGTCATCACAATTATTTAAGTGCCACTTCGAAGTGAGTAACATCAGCAGTCTAATTATTCCATGGAAAAAAACTTTCTATGTTAATCTAAGTACCTTGTACTGAACTTTGTAGAGCCTGACTGCTGGTCCCAAGTATATTCTTCCATTAACCTTTAGAAATAGCCTTGCGTAATGCTCCCAGATGCTACTCAGAACATCAAGAAACCTGCACCTTGGAAATGTTTCCTAGGAGCAGAGAGAAGATGGAAAGTTGCTCATTCTGAGTATTTGTAAAATATTGTGGTACTTCAATGTAGTCCTTGTGCTGCCTAAATACAAGGAACTTAATGAAACAAACAAATTATGCCTACTAATTTTAGTGCCTGCCTGATCTGCACTGATTAGATAGCATGTTACTGCTCTGCACCAGGGCAGGGATGAGAAGAGAGGGATAGTACAGGGTTACTGCTGGATCTCAGTAAGAAAGGCCTGAAAACAAATGGTTTAATAAGACAACTGCTTTTCTGAGACAGAATAGTAAGAAGAATATAGACAGCAAGTAAATCTTACAACCCTTCAGATGTTGGGCACCCTACTTTCATACAGCATCAGATGGACCACGGATGGATTTTCCCACAGCACACTGCAGATCCTGTCCACAGAAGAGGTTCCTCCTTTTTGGTCATTTGATCTGTCATATAATTCTGTTAGAATAAAACAACTCTATTCATAAAAGATGTTCTCATGAGGAATTCTTGCTGCACTTTTAGATGAAGGCAAGGCTTCAGAGGTGGCATACCTGCTGGTACCAAGTGGCAGTTGCACACAGCTATTTTAAGGCAACAGCCAAGCTTACTTTGCAGCCAAGGGATTTCGGCAGCACAACACAACCTGAAGACGCATCACAGACCTACTCACGTAAACTGCTACATGGATCACTAAATCCACCATATACAATGGTCTTCTGGTCAGGATTGCTACAATGACCAAAATGGACTTTTATTTTGTGCAGTAACACCAGAGGACAACCCTGGAACTGTGAGCTGGTATTGACAATGATATAACATTGATTATGCCCTGCCTACTCACCTTAATGAAGAACACTTTGGATTGTGGAGCAGTGTTTTTTCTCCTCATTTATGGCAAGATTGTCTTGTGCTGTAGAAGTGTACGCGTGGAATTGAGCCTTTTTGTTAGGGCTGTACACCTTGTCATATAGATGAGCCTAAGTTTTGGAGGGAGAGGGGTGTATCATATAAGCAGTAAATAAGATCCACAATATTTCAGTGTATAGAATATTCCTGTAAACTCCAAGTCTATTAACGACTTCCCAACAAATGTTGAGACAATGCACCTTATTTAATATTTTACTGCTAACACTATGAAGAAAACAGATGATTGAAACAGGCATAGACAGTAAAATTTGATTGAATTTTTAGGGTTGAGGAAGCCACAGCTCATTTCACACTTTGTACTTTAATGTAATCTCAAAACTGTTCAGAAAGTTTTGATTTAGGTTCTTTCAACCGTTCTTCTGCAATATGTTATTTTTTCTTAGTACTGTCCATCACCAGATTGTCCAGATATAAAAAGTTTGTAGTTACAGCTAATAGTATTCTGATGTTGCTCAGAAGTTTGAGTCCATTTAGGTGGATCTGCTTTTTGATTAATGACTTTATAGATTCAACAGTTTTGCTGTAAAGTCAGTCTTTGTTACTACATCTAGATCTCCAGACAGATTATTTGGTTCAGTGATCAGAGTTCTTGTTATTCAGCATTTTCTGGTTTTGAATATTCAAATTCTAAGCTGCCAGTCTCGCAAGGGTGTGGAGTATTTTGTCACTCTTACACTGAGTGCACAATAGCAATACAAGTATGCAATGCATTTTTGAAAGATATTCAGAGAACTGTGATTGCCTAAGAAATTAATTATAGAGTGTGATGGCACAATCCTTTAGAGGTAAATGTCGAGCTGGTCTCACGATCTGAACTAGCTACAAACCAGAAATCACAGAATTGCATTTCAGTTTCAGTTTTATGTTGTCTCAGGTATCTTGCCTCACCTGTGATCTGACCAAATCCAGAACTCCTGTGTGACCTGATCTAGGTGTTCCTGCTCCAGCAGGGGGATTGGACTAGATGATCTTTCAAGGTCCCTTCCAATCCCTGATATTCTGTGATTCAGTGATTCTGTGTGATTCAAGTGTAATGGCAGATCTTCTACGCTGGCTTATGAGAGTGTCTACTAGTACCTTTGCAGCTTGGTTCTTATTTACACTATGTACTCTTCCAAACTGTCACAACTCCTGTGGTATTGCAAATTGCTTCCAAATCTACCAGTTATGTAAAGAATGAAAGTAACATATGTTAAAAAAAACCAAAAACAAACTAGCACTATAGTGTCAGTTTCCATGTGGATGTCAATCTTGGAATGTCATGTAGAATGGAAAAATATTCCATTTGAGCTTGATATACCTATTTCTACATGTATATGGCAACAGGTACACTGGATGCATGACTCACCCTCATCAAAACTTCCACTGCCACTTGAGGTAGTCTGGAGTTTTATGCTGGTGTGCAGCTCAGAAAGGGTCACATCTCCCCTAGTCCGTGTGTCATGTTACCAATGACATGTAGATGGATCAAATATTCTAGAGTTCTGACAAATGGCACTTGACACTCCTGTCTGCACACCTAAATCAAACCCTGTACCTCATAAACATGATTGTTCAATTCTGTTTCTTAAACATATCCATTTTGATGCCCAAAAGTTGCCCATATGACTTTCAGATCGAGCTTTAAAAGGTCAAACAACTTTTGTAAGTAATGTGTCTGATCTCTCAATGCCAAACAGATACTTCCAGTACACTGGAGCATCTCAAATGACACCAGATGCCATCATTCTGGCAGATTAAACTCAATCTGTGATATCCAGTAGGTAAAATAGGAGTTTAGTCTCATGCTGCACAGGTAAATAAATTGGCGTTTGGCAAACGCCAAAATTTAAGTGTTATATTATGGCCCACTTTGTCAGCACAGAACTCTGCTAGGCCACAAAATATACTTGACTCATATTCTGATACCTCTGAATGTATAACCCAACTCATGGATTCTGAAGAATTAAAAATCACTCAGAAAAACAGGCCTGATACATTTTGCCCAGTGTAAATGACTCACCATTAAATGATGACCCTATTCCTTCTCTTGCTTATTTCATATGTTATCTGATATAAAGAGTCTTTAATGGAGTAATAAGACAGTTTTACTCCATCAGAATCACTGCTTAATGCTACATGTAACCAACAAGTTCCTTTTTCTTGTGGTTCTTGTGAGCTCAGTTTATACCTGGTGAAAGTTAAATTTTCATGCATGTAAAAGAAATTCTACTAAAATCTTAGGTCAAAAATATAGCTTATACAGTGCATTCATGAAGAGAATTTTATGCAGAAATACTGAACAATTCAAGCACACCAATTATGAGACAACTAAAGATGCCTCCTGATGAGATATTGATTCTTAGTATATCAAAATGTGTGCATTGTGTAGAATCACAGAATCACAGAATATCAGGGATTGGAAGGGACCTTGAAAGATCATCTAGTCCAATCCCCCTGCCAGAGCAGGAACACCTAGATCAGATCACTCAGGAACATGTCCAGGCGAGTTTTAAACGTCTCCAGAGAAGGAGACTCCACCACCTCCCTGGGCAGCCCCTTCCAGTGTTCAGTCACTCTCACTGTGAAGAAATTTTTCCTCATATTTAACTGGAATCTCCTATGTTCCAGCTTGCATCCATTACCTTTTTGTCCTATCATTGGATGTTACTTAGAAGAGCTTGGCTCCATCCTCCTGTCACTCACCCTTTACATATTCTGACTCCACATTGCTTAAGAAGAATATTGTAGGGTATAATGATGTTTTGATAGTAGACATGCAGTAGTTTTGTCTATAGTCAAAGCCAGGAGCTACCTCTGAACTGCCAAGAGCAACGTGAATTTATGTTAGTAATGAGTCCTAATATAACCTGTTTCTCAGGGGGGGTAAGTTACACTTAGCCATTGACAAGTGGCTTCTCCTTTTGAGTTGAATCTTCATTTCAAAGCCAGGCAGCTTGCTTGTCTTGAAAAGCAATTTTAGTAGCATACCAGTCATATTCCTGTAGCTCATAATGCTTAACAAAGTGTTAGGAATGTCTACATCATCTAATAGTCCACTATGTCTGTGAGGTGAGCTATGCAATGACTCTTGAGCAAGTAGGGATGTATGATTAGAACGGCCTAATCAAACCTTAATTATGTCATTGGAAAGTCATGTCTTAAAGGCTCTATAGGCATTACAAAAGGGACTCCAAAAAGTACAAAGATGATGGTCATGACCATGAAAGTACAAGTAAGGGATAATACCAGAGGCCCCAAAAGTATAAGTGTAGATTGCAACTGGTCAATTACTGATCTCTTCAAAAAAACCAAACCCAAAACTTTGAGGGCTGGGTAGGGCCAATTTTAGAGTATTACTTGAACATGTATAGAATTGTGTAACAATCAATTGCTGCCCCTGACTGGCAGTGTTGGTATAGTCATCTTTAGACTGACAATAAGTAAAATCACTGATTTTGCAAGTGTCTTAATTCAGAGCTGGATATGCAAAACTGATCACTCTCATATTGAGTGTTGTTATATATGTAAGTATTGCTATTAACATTAAAGAGAAATATATATTCTATTGGTTCTCTTTGCCTTAGCCTTCCATTGCTTTTGTTTGATCTGACACTCTGCCATGGAGGCAGGGTTGTAATTTTGATGTGATGTTCTGCAGATATGCCCTTATATCTGGCAGTATGGGTGAAGTTAATAAACTATCAAGAGACAGTATTATGCTGAAGGTTGAAGAATAAAACCACATTACAGGGAGAGAACATTTATTTTTCTGTTCTAGTAGGAGAATCATATAGGGCCATTATGAAAATAACTGGCCAATATTCACCTCATTTCATGGAAGTGTAAGTTTATTTTTTTAATAGTGGACATTGGCTTGCTGAAAAGCGAGAAAGCAAGAGATTTGACATGAGAAATTCTGCTTAGCTTTGCCACAAAAGCTACTAATTAAATAAGTGCTGCTTCTCAGAGAGCAAAAGTCTCTAGTCTGATTATAAACCCTATACTAGAAGACTTAGCCTCAAGGCTGAATATGGCAAGATGCTAAATTTCTTTTTATTCAGTCGATTTATAAGATTAACCCGTGTCACAGATTAGTACACAGGATGTTACAGCTGTTTCTGATTTTCTTTGAAGTAATTCCTTCCTTCCTTTCTCTTCAGCATTTGTTTATTCAGAAATCATAGCATATAATTTTTAACTGCTGGGGGTTGCAATCAGTTCATCACACGTTATCTCTGCCCCTCCTTCCTCCTCAGGAGAAGCAAACCTCGCATTATTCTCCAGCCACTGTGGGGTCCCTCCCATGGGAGACAGTTCTCCGTGAACTTTTACATTATGACTCCTTCCCACAGGCTGCAGTTCTTCACAAAGTGCTCCAGTGTGGGTTCCTTCCATGACGTGCAGTCCTTCAGGAACAAGCTGCTACAGTGTGGGCCCCCCACAGGGTCACAAGTCCTGGTAGAAAACCTGCTCCAGCAAGGGGTCCTCTCCACTGGTCCATAGGAGCCAGGTCCAGTGCAGGCTTCCCAGAGGGTGACAGCCTCTTTAGGCATCCATCTGATCTGGAGTGGGATTCTCTACAGGCTAGCTGCAGATGTATATCTGCTCCCCTGTGGACCTTCATGGACTGCAGGCGGACAACCTGCCTCATCATGGTCTTCACCATGGTCTTCACCATGGCTGGAGAACCTCCTCCCCCCCTTTCTCCACTGACCTTGATTTATACATACTTGTTTCTCTCACTCCTCTCTTCTGTTTGCTGTCATGTAGTTCTTTTTTCCCCCTCTTAAATATATTACCATGGAGGTATTACCACCATTGGTGATGGGCTCAGCCTCAGCTAGCAGCGCATCCTCTTGGAGTTGGCTGGCACTGGCTCTATCGGACATGGGAGAAGCACCTTGTCACAGAATACACCCCAGTGGGTCCTCCCCTATCAAAACCTTGCCATGCAAACCCAGTACACTGAAATATATGCAAGTTTAATAATTTTTTTTATTTTTAAGTAAAGTTCTGTTTTACAGTCTGGGGAAAAAAAAAGAAATCAGATATCTGGCTAATTCCTGGGATCCTGAGTCCTGGTGGACAGGAAGTTGAACATGAGCCAACAGTGTGCCCTTTCTGTGAAGAAGGCTAACAGTACCCTGGGTGTGTTAGGCAAAGTATTGCCAGCAGGTCAAGAGAGTCCCTTCTCTTTATTCGATGCTGTTGAGGCCCTGCCTGGGAGTAGTATGTCCAGTTACGGGCTCCCTAGTACAAGAGAGACATGGACATACTTGAGAGAGTCCAGTGAAGGGCCAAAAAGTTGATGAAGGGATTGAAGAATCTCTCCTATGAGGAAAGACTGAGAGAGTTGGAACCATTCAGACTAGAGAAGAGAAGGCTTGGTGGGAACTCATCAATTTCTATAAATACCTGAAGGGATGGAGCCAGGCTCTTTTCAGTGGTACCCAGTGACCAGATAAGAGGCAATACCCATGAACTGAAACACAGGAGGTGTCATCTGAACATCAGGAAACATTTTGTTACTGTGAGGGGACCAAGCACTGGCACAGGTTGCCCAGAGAGGCTGTGGAGTCTCTTTACTTGGATGTATTCAAAAGATGTTGGGATGTAGTCCTGGCTGTAGGTGGCCCTGCTCAAGCAGGAATGTTAGACAAGACAACCCACAGAGGTCCCTTCAAACATCAACCGTTCTGTTATTCTGTGTTTTTCTGTTTCTAAGAGTTGTGTTTCCACACTGAGACAAATTATCTTGATTAATAAATCTAAAAGTGTTTTTTTCAAGATCCTTCTTGATCCTATGCTAATTCCACAAAGATTTGCAATATGGAAATATATTTTGTATCTAAAATGTGGAAGAGATGATAAACCTCACATGCTGAGTGACGTGGGCTTTCCACTGATGACAGCAACCTTAATTCCAGACTAAAGACTAGCATCTTTTTGAATTATTCATTTATCATTTCTTTTAATTGGCCCAGTAGAGAATCTATATGACTGAAGTATGCTTAAGCATATTATATCAGGAATCTTCTCTCACTTGCAAACTTAGTGATAAAGCCAGAGGCAGTTGCTCCTCTTTTGGAGGTGCAAACCACCTGCAAGGTCAGTGCTTCCCAGTGGAGTAACTCAAGGAAGTGGTTTTCTCTATTTTCTTTTTTCAGCTGTAGCTCTTTAAGGGATATAAGTTCAGCACTGCACTAAAATGCACCCTTGGTGTAGCAGGGCCTTGATTCTGATAAGAATTACATACTACTGCCACAATATGAATAATAATAACAAGCAGTGAAGCCTTATCCTGTGTTCTTTAAGCAACACCACAATATGGGTGGAAATAAATTTCTGGATACAAGCTATTAGTTTTACTTGCCATAAATGGCCCAGAGAGATAACGCCTTGTGAACTGCTCAAAAGTATGTTATAGCTGCCAGAATAAAACAATCAGGTGCATCGTCTTCTGTAGCAATTCAAGTAAAAAACCTAAAGAAAATACTTCAGTAATATCCTGAAGGAAAAAATGAGCCAACTCCATGTGTGTGTCAAGAGCAGGCTACCTATAAAAGTTGCAAACTCTAATCCTATCACAAAGATTCCCACGGCAATGTGCAAAGTTTATACCTTTGCTGTGAACATTTTCTCAAAGGAATAAAGTCCTCCCTCAAAATGGGCTTCCTCAAAAGTAAAGGAAAGTAGAGTGGCATTACTGAAATTTCCATGCTCTTTTGAAATGCAGCACGATTTCTAGAAGAATTTTGCACATACGGACCTAGCTCATGCTGGGATTTGTATAGGTCTCTAATTTCAGACATGAAATTAGTCTCAGCCAGTCATTATGTCTGTGAGTACACAGGAAGCTAGTAACTGTATTTAAGTGTTTTATTGAATTGGGGTCATGTAACAGCAAACCAAAAGCCAAAGCTTAACTAGGAACTTTCTACAAACTGATACTGCTGCCGCAGCTGATAGAGACAACTTGGAAATTGAAAAATCATTAATGAAAGCTTAACACTTTTTAAAATAAAATTGAACAAAATCCCTAAGGCAGATAACTGTGGAAACTTTCATGAAACAAGGAGAGTTGAAGGCATGATTCTGTTTCATCACTCAGGACAGCAGTAAAACTATAAGCCTTATGCTGGTATGGCATAGCATAAGATATTAAAAAGAATTCTAATGTCTTTTTCTCTTTCATCTTTTTTTCATGTTTTCAAAGATAAGCACAGTATGAGATTAATATTAGAATGACAGGGACACTGAATTGGAATTCATCAGGGGTTTGAAATACCATGGTTCAGGATTTACTGAAGGGATGGGAAAATAAAACAGGAAATGACATAGTCAGTGCAGTAGATTGGTGAGCTGCTGATATATTGCCACTTACGTTGAAATAACAGGCAAATGCAATAGACGTTAATAGTAGAAACAAGATCTACTAAAGGATCTATTTATTTATTTATTTATTTAATAATAATTCTTTATCTCCTAGAAAAATTAAAACAGTGTTATAATTGCAAGTAATGGAAGCAAACCTTCCAAATAAATCAGAAATTTAGATTGCCCTTGAAGAGGATAGTTTGATTTTTCCGTAGACTGCAGTAGTTTGGTTTTGTGCAAAGTTTCTTAAATAGTTTTCACAGGAAAAGTTTATTTTAGAAACAGTTGTAGAAATAAATGAAAAATACCACCCAAGAATGGTGGAGGAAAAATGAATGGTGGGGCAGATAGAAGAACATATACCTCACCGTATGTGACAGCTCTTGAAACTGGTTGTGTGGGAGGCATAAAGATGAAGTAATATGAGACATGCTCTGCTGTGTGTAGATACCTGTTGGTTTTCATTCTAATGCCCCTCAGAAAACAACTAGAATCTCTGAAGGTAACTCAGCTTAAAGGCACCTCACCTTGTGCTTATCATCATCAATAATATATGGCATTCAGTCTGCTCTTACTGCTGACTTTCACCGTCTATAATATATATATGTGAAAATATCTTCATGTGTTGAATAACTTTGTTATTGGGCTTCTTTAAAGACAATATTTTGTAACTAGGGCTTTGTAGGATCTTCGATAAGAGATGGGAGTAGATGGGAGTAGGCAAAATAGAAAATGAAATATGAAATGAAAATAACTAATAAAAGCTGAAGATATATATATAGTTCATTAATATATTCTGAATGTATATATACATATATGTGCATATATAAACGTGCATAAGCATTTGAACAGACAAGTGTAATACCAAAGGGAACACACTTCACTGAATTACCATATGCTACAATTCTTCAAGTGTCATTAACATTACTGGTTAAATTATTCTCTGGAAGCAAGTTCTTGGCTGAACTTAAGTCTTCTTTTTTTGTTCCTGTTTATAAAGATTATGCAAAACAACTCTCTCTTTCTGGCTGATGTATTAATTATTCACACAGATTAAATGAGTGTTTTCTCAAAAAATTTCCAGCTATGTATTCTTTGCAAACTATTTACATTGATTACTCAATGACTGTGCTTTGTCTCATAAATCAAATTATGTTTTAATTTTCTTCAATTGGATGACTGAAACTTTAAAAATTGAGAGTAATAAATGACAAGCAGTAAAGGAAAATCAAAGCACAGCTAAAGCAAATTTTTGATGCACCCTTGTTTATGTGCAATTTTGTAATGCTTTAAAGATTTATGAATATTTTCATGAATAAATTATTAGCCATAAATGATGAGTAATATGACCTAGTGTTAACAGTAGAATGTTTCTTTAGTATAATATACTAATAGTTAGTAAATTAGTTCTTTCTGCATTTGACCAGTCCAATCTACACACAGAATGGAGCGCAAATATCCCAACCCCTTAGGCAAAAGCTACTAAAATTATTGTGACTGTGGCATCTGAGGAAAGTTTAGCATAATAGAAAATACTACTGTTCATATTGCAAATATTTCTACTGTAATTTTTAACTTTTCAAAAATTTCTTATTCAAACTTTATAGCACAAAAAGTCTTTAACTTGTACATCTCACCATTTTAAAATCCCCATTAAAAGGTTGACAGAGGGGTAGCATCAGCATGTTTGTTCTTTGTTGAGATTTAGAGGGTTCTATGGTTTGTTTTTTCTTTTTGAATCAAATCACATAGCATTATACCTCGCAGCTATTTTTGAATTGCTGTATCAAAAAATAGCACTGCTTCCGAAGATGGAATAAAAGTAACAAAGATGGAATAAAAAGTAACAAAGAAGAAAAGTGTACATTTGTATAATGCAGTTCAAAGATTGAGTTCTCCATGGACCAGTCCCTCACAACTTCAGAGATCACTTTTTTTTTCCCATTCAGCTGTAGTCGCTGGCACAGGTGGAGAGGTCAGCCAGTCCTGGGAGGCTCATGAGCTTCTGAGGAAAGAGCTCTCTTTGTGGACAGGTATTTATGTCCTCTGATGCAGCAGATAAGAATCACTTAAATTTTAACATGTCCTATAATTGAAACAAGTTTTATTTTTTTTACATATTTTCCCTGTCATGGCAATCTAGCTGTGCCTCCTTTGGAAGGGACGTAAGAGGAGAAATGCAATTAAATACGTTATTCTGTTGAAATAGTTGGGAAGCAGTTCAATACTGAGATGATGACAGCTATATAAATGCTTACACAGATAAATAGGTGATACTTTAATGTGCATGATAAAGAACAGATTTTTTTTTCATTATATATGATTTTATTTTCTTTTTTTCTCTTCAAAATAACACTACTGCATTCCCTTCTTAGAGTTATAGATTGAAAAGGTGGTCTTCAAATCTGGAATCCAGGTTAGCAAAGTTTTTTGACCTCAGAGTAAAATATTGATGTAAGGTTTTCAAATTACACGCTGTCTGCTAAGTAGACATAAAAACGATCGGAAAAAATACTAAAAGTAGAATCAGGAACACAAAAATACACTAATCATTGAATTGCAAAGTGCTTTTCAGCTAATAGTAAATTGTTCTTCAAATGTACTTACAGGAGACTGAATATAAAAAAAGAAAATTGCTCCACTGAAATTATAGCTGAAAAGGGATAGAAAGGATAAAAGAACAGCAAATTTGCTGCACTGGTGCTTTACTTACGTCTTTTCAGAGGAAAAGGAGGATGACAAATGAAGACAGGAATCATATTTCTTGATATAGCCAAGAACAGAGGTATTAGATACAGTGTGGATAGTAATAGAAATAGTGTCTGATACAAGATAGATGACTTCACAATTGGTAGTATATTGGTTTTCTTTTTATATACATATTATATTTGTATATATATATTTTGTTTTTTACTTGTCACTGTCCTTGAAAACCTTCAGGAATTTAGATTTAATGAATATTTACACCTGAAAGAATAGTTAAATTTAAAATGTCACGAGAAAGCTACTATTATATACATAAGAGATCCTAAAGAAAATTTGCATAAATAAGAATGGTATTAGCAAAATTCCAAAAATTTGTTATTTGATAAAGTTAACATATACATTGTTTTAGCCAGGATCAGAATAAAAATGCATATGTTTGCAGTTCAATGTAATGCAGTGTAATCTTGGATCCTTTGAAAGAACAATTTGCTGAATTTGTACTGCATCTTATTTTATGTGCAATGCTACTCTTAGCTTATTCTTCAGACAGATAGTAAAAACATGTTTTTGATATAAACATATAATAAAATGTAAAATTGAACAGGCAATAATATTTTTCTCCTAATCAGATAAATTAGAAAAACAGATATTAACCCCCTTAAAAGGAGTACATAAGTTCAGATACAGAAAATAATCACTGTTTAAATATCTTTTTTTTGTTGTCCTTTCCCAGATGTTTTTTATTTCTTCTCTGCCAAAATGAAACATGAAAAATATACTCCTGGTTAGGGAATAGTGTCCTAAAATTCAATCTAGTCTTGCTGAAGAAAAATTACTACAAATGCATAAGCAAAAGATGGTTTCAACTCCCTCATTGTCAGAGAAAAGTTTAGAAAAATGCAATTTATTTAGACCCCAATCAGAGCAACTTGCACAGTATATTTAGACACAAACATATATATATTATGCTTACAGATAAGGCAGACTTTGATTTGTCTGTGTTGTAGAATGACACCACTGAAATAATAGTATAGAACATGTTACATCACAAGATAACGAGAAGTGTCAAATAGATACAGATAGGTTGAAAAAATAGGTTGCCTGAATTGAACTTCTCAGATATTTTGTTAATATGTATCTGAACCTGTAAGGTTCTTAAATGTGTCTTTAGTCATGTCAATCATATGTCCAAGTGCTTTGCTACAACAGACTTAAGATACTTTTTTCTATCATTAGTGCATCTGTTAAGGCAACTTCTGTATTAAGGTAAGTCTTAATCTTTTTCTTTTGATTTTTCTGAAAATTTCTCACTCATGAAGTGTGAAAAGTTATCAGAATCCTATAGCATGTATTAACATTTCTACAAGTCTTTTCTATAAAAAGAAATAAGCACCCTCCTGTATACAGTTTCAGAAACACGGTTATTTCCAAAGTACTGTGTCATCATCTACATTCACCTGGCAGGAGAAAAATCTGACAAGATGTATATCTTTAGGTAAGGCTGCTTTAATGTCCTACAGATCTTCAATAGACTTTTGATTTTGTAATACGAATTCAGAGGTAAGGTAAATCAAATAACTTTTTTTTTGTCTGGAAGGTGTGTGAGGGTCTCTGCAAACCATAAGATTCTGAATCTTGAAACCTGCAAGATTCTTAAAATCTGTTCCTGGATAATAAAAGGAGCTGGCTTACCAAGGGCATGCTACACTCCAGGTCTTCTGGCAAATTCTGGTGTAGGCTCATGACATTGCTCATATGAAAACTGGATACTCTCTGTTGATTAATTTGGAGGACTCTTTGGCTCTACAGTACTGGTAATGAAAGTTTAGAACCATCAGAAGACATTGTTATATGAAAGTGGCCATGCTAAGTCATACAAGAGTCCATCTGTACAAACTTTCACGAAAGCCAGTTGCAAATATCTAGGGAGGTGTATAAAATCACATAGTAACATTTCCCCACACAATGAGTTTTACCGTTATTTACTTTTCTTTATGGGGCTGTATGGGGCTATGTTTTGATTTGTGACCAAACAGTGTTGATAATACAGGGATGTTTAAGCTATTGCTGAGCTGTACTTATATAGCACCAAGGTCTTTTCTGTTTCTCACTTCATCCCGCCAGTAGTTAGGAGGGGATAGATCCCAGCTGACCAAAGAGGTGTTCCACACCATATGATGTTGTGCTCAGCAATAAAAGCTGGGGAAAGAGGGAGGAATGGAGTATGTTTGCAGTCATGCCATCTGTCTTCCTAAATCACTGTTAACATAGAATCATAGAAACACAAGTTTGGAAAGGACCTACAAGATCATCTAGTCCAACCATCCTCCTATCACCAATACTACCCATTACGCTACTAAATCATGTCTTGTAGCACCTCATCCAGACCCTCTTGAACACTGCCAGGGATGGTGCCTCCACCACCAACCTGGGCAGGCCATTCCAGTGGCCAACTGGAAAACAGGGAAATTCCTGTGAACAGGTGAATGATCTGCTCAGCCTGGTGGCAGAACTAAGAAAGGGAGGTGAAAGACTGAGGTTTATTAGGGAGGAAAGCAGCTGGGGTCTAGTAACCCCTGTACCCAACTCCAGTCAGGCTGAAGACAGAAGACTTAATTAAAAGAGGGAATGGAGGCAGGTTTATGGTAGGGGCAACAGATAAACTCCTCCCTTGCCCCACCTTGTCCCATATGGTACCACTGAAGAACAGATACGAGGTACTTGTTGAAAAAGTGTTGAAAAAAGCCACTCGAGTGAGGAAGTAGACAATGGACACCCTACACCACAGAGGCCTCCTCCGTCAAAAAAGCAAACACCCCAGACCACCACCACACCCACAAGGAGAAAAAGAAGTGTTATAGTTGTTAGTGACTCCTACCTGAGGGGGACAGAGAGCCCAATATGCCGGGCATACCCTTCTCAGAGAGAAGTCTGCTGTCATCCTGGAGTCCAGATGTCTCCAGGATGTCACCAAGAAACTTCCTGGACTAATGGGGTCCTTGGAGTATTATCCACTATTGATTTTCCATGTAGGTGCAGAGGAAGCTGCGTCTCACAGTCCACGAGCAATAAAAAGAGACTTCAGGGAGTTGGGAAAGATGGTAAGGGAGACTGGGCACAAGTTATTTTCTTGTCACTCCTTCCAGTTGCAAGCAATGATGCTGGGAGAAACAGACAAATCCAGTCAGTTAATACATGGCTCTATGGCTGGTGTCACCGCCATAACTTTGGTTTCTTTGACAATGGATTGGCCTATACAGCACTGGGCTTGTTGACATCAAACGGGAGGCACCTCTCTCGAAGTGTGAAGAGGGTTCTCATGAGGGACTTAAATCTCCCAGGTATCTGCTGGGAAGGCTACATAGCCAGCTATGTACAGTCCAGGAGGTTCCTCCAGAGTATTGATGATAACTTCTTGACTAAGATGGTGGAGGAACAAGCAAGGAGAGGTGTACTACAGGACCTGGTGCTGACAAACAAAGAGGAACTGGTGAAGGACGTTAAGGTTTGGGACAGCCTTTGCTGCAGTGACCATGAAAAGATAGAGTTCAAGATTGTGGGGAATATGCACAAAACAAGTAGGACCGTAACCTTGTATTTCAGGAGGGTTAATTTCAGCCTTTTCAGGAAAATACTTGGATAAATCTTGTGGGTTAGGACTCTAAAAGGTTGGGGAGCTCAAGAAAGCTGGACGACATTCAAATATCTCTTTCTCCAAGCTCAGGATTGAGAAAAAAAATCAGGCAAGGGAAGCAGGAGACCTGTGTGGCTGAGGAGGGAGCTTCTGAAAAAGCTTGTGGAAGAAGTAAGTTTACACTGAATGGAAATGCAACTGGTAACTTGGGAGGTTACAAGAATGCTGTTAGAGAGTATAAAGGGATTAAACAAAGAAAGCCAAGGCCTCCTTGGAGTTAAAATTTGTAAGGGATGTCAAAGTCAACAAGAAAGGTTTGTTTAAGTATATTGGAGGCAAAAAGAAAATGAGAGAAAATGTGGGTCTGCTGTTGAATGAAACAGGTGCTCTGTTGACAGAGGATGCAGAGAAGGAGGAATTGCTGAATGCCTTCTTTGCTTTAGTCCTCACTGCTCAGGAAAGCCCTTGGGAGTCTCGCACTTTGGTAGAAAAAGAGAAAGTCTGGATGGAAGGAGACTTCCCTTTGGTTGATGAAGGCTAAGTTAGGGAACAGTTAAGTACACTGGATATCTGCAAGTCCATGGGTTCTGATGGGATGCACCTGTGAGTGCTGAGGGAGCTGGCAGAAGTCATTGCTTAGCTGCTCTCCATCATCTTTGAAAAGTCCTGGAGAAAAGGCAAGGTGTCTAAGGACAGGAGGAAAGCCAATGTCATCCCAGTCTTCAAAAAGGGCAAGAAGGGGGACCCAGGAAACTACTGACTGGCCAGCCTCACCTCCATCCCTGGAAAGATGATGGAATGATTTGTTCTGTGTGTCATCTCAAAGCATCTGGAGGAAAAGAAAGCTATCAGAAGTAGTCAACATGGATTCACCAAGGGAAAATCATGTCTGACTAACCTGATAGCCTTCTATGATGGCATGACTGGATTGGTAGACTAGGAGAGGGAAGTAGGCATTGTCTACCTTGACTTCAGTAAGGCTTTTGATACAGTCTCCCACAGCATCCTCACAGGTAAGCTTAGGACATGTGGATCAGATGAATGGACAGTGAAGTGGATTGAAAACTGGCTGAAAGCCAGAGCTCAGAGGGTTGTGATCAGTGGCACAGTATCTAGTCGGAGGTCTGTAACAAGTGGAGTCCCTCAAGGGTAAGTACTGGGTCCAGTAATATTTTCCTCAATGACCTGGATGAAGGGATGGAACGTACATACAACAAGTTTGACAATGACACAAAACTGGGAGGGGTGGCTGACACATCAGAAGGCTGTTCCACCATCCAGTGAGACCTGGACAGGCTGGAGAGATGGGCAGAGAGGAAACTGATGAAATTCAACTAGGGCAAGTGTAGGGTCCTGCATCTGGGAAGGAATAACCCCATGCACCAGTACAGGTTGGGGGCTGACCTGCTGGAAAGCAGCTCCGAGCACAAAGACCTGGTGGACAACAGGATGACCATGAGCCAGCAATGTGCCCTTCTGGCCAAGAAGTCCAATGGTGTCCTGGAGTGCATCAAGAAGAGTGTGACCAGCAGGCTGAGGGAGGCTATCCCGCCACTCTATTCTGCCTATTTGAATTACTGTGTCCATTTCTGGGCTCCCCCAGTTCAGGAAGGACAGGGAACTGCTGGAAAGGGTTACAGCAGAGGACCATAAAGATGATTAGAGGCCTGGAACATCTCTCTTATGAGGAAAGGCTAAGGGACTTGGGTCTTTTTAGTACAGAAAAGAGAAGACTGAGGGGGTATCTGATCAACTCCTATAAATACTTAAGGGGTGGGTGTCAAAAGGAAGGGGCCAGTTTCTTTTCAGTGGTGCCCAGTGAGAGGATAAAAGGAAATGGGCATAAACTTATACATAAGAAATTCCATCTAAACACGAGGAGGAACTTAACTTTGGTAGTGGCAGAGCCCTGGCACAGGCTGCCCAGAGAAGTGGTGGAGTCTCCATCTCTGGAGATATTCCATCTCTGGAGACATTCAAAACCCATCTGGACAAGTTCTCGTGCAGCCTGCTCTAGGAGGACCTGCTTTGTTGGGAAGGTTGGGCCACATGATCTCCAGAGGTCCCTTCTAAGCCCATATCATTCTGTGATTCTGTGAAAAGTTCTGTGGTGACACTGACATTGAGAAGAACAGTTTTATTCTCATTTTCAGAGGTATCCTCTGAAACCTTGAAGAAACAAGTGGTACCAAAATAGACTAATTTGATAGATAAGAGTTCCAGAAATGAAGGTCAAAAAACTTGGAATACCTCTGCCTTATCCACTCTGCAGCATATATGAATATTATTCAGTTATTAGGAAAATTGATCAAGCTGGGAAGTGACTACTGCTTGTGACAACTGTATAGAACAGTCTCAAGTGGAAAACCAAGTAACAGTTCCATAAAGTAATATATATTAATCTGTGAATTAGGAGCAGATTTAGAGACCTGTTAGCAAAAACAATCATATGCATTCTTTTGAATTACTAATTCAGATGACTCCAAATGAAAAGATGTATGTAAAATTTTCATCTACTAGTGAAATAAGGGATATTTTAGTATCTTCAAGAAATGCGTAATTTCAGAGTTTGACTGAAACTAATTTTTACCGTTCCAGATGTTTCAAGTAGTTTTGAAAAACTTTGCAGATTTTTTTTCTCCAATCAGAACATTTACCAAGATTGGAAATTTAGAAAATGACATTGAAATTATTTCTCTAGAATTTAATCTTCAACCTCTTCCCACAGTTTTGAAGAGAAGAAATCCATCTGAAGAAGTTGTCTAGGTTGTTTTGAAAGATTACTATCTACCCTTTGTCATTGAAAATTATTTTTAATTTTAAATATTAACATTTCTTGTTTAAGATATTTTCTAGTAATACATCTGTAATCTCACATGACTGATACATTGCTGGATGATTCATTTTTTGTTATTAACTTTAAAATCAGAAGTCAAACAAACCTAATGGAAGAAAAAGACTATTCATATTTATGAGCTTTTAAACTGATTTAGAGTCTATGAATGATTTCAGGATACACTGGATGCATTAAAATATTTGAATTCTGATCTCTGTTGCCAAAAGAGGAACTAATTTCATTTGATATAAGAGATGAACTATCCTTGCATAATAATACAGTAAAATAACTTTCATGACATACTTTTTCATACATGACATACTATATAAACTGGAATATATTTTTGTCTAAAATAATGATATAAATTTATTTATTTTATATCAGGCCTTGATTTAATTGTTAATACTCTTTTATTTTTATAACAGTGTTTATTCTGTGTGAGCAAAGTCTAAGAAGGTTCAGTTCTATTTCTATTTTTTCAAGGAAAAATAAACTTGAAGAAGAAAGAAGAGTGACAAAACATGTTTGAAGCAAAGCTAATGCTCCATCTCCAGAAGCTCAGTCTTTCTTTAATAAGCAAATGTTATGGTATATCTGCAGAGAATAAATCACACAGCTGCTCAGTTCTGGACAGTAATCTTTCCTGACAGTACAACTTTAATACTTTCAGAGGAAGACAGGAAGACTTTTATTTTTAACTTTCAAAAACAAGTAGTGCGTTACACTCCAAAATATATTCTCATCATGCGGAAACCGAGAAATGCATATAACGCTTCTAGTTCAGCTGAAAGTATTTGGTACTATTTTCATAACAAATAGACAATAGCTATTAACACACAATCTAACTTGCTCACTGTGGGCAGTGATTGTGCAAATGTGAGGAGAATGGATAAAAATGTAGAAATGTTCTTTATTCAGTGAGAATTTAATATTCATCATATGAATTTTAAGAATTTCATTTCAAATCCAGTACTATTTTATCTTCATGGGATAATGAAGGTAAAGTTAATGAAGAAGTCAGTGCAGGAAGATATCTCTGTGCACTTATTATGATGGTGTGCATGACGTTCTTTTTCCATACTTTTTTAAAGAAAAAAGAATCAGCTGCTATTGAAAAAGGCAAAGCAGACATCAAAATTAAATTCATTGTTATGGTGAAAATTTAGAAGGATTTTTTTTTTTCTGAAGATAGGATTAAAAACTCTACGATTACCAAATCTCAGCTGTTATTTTATTTTAATTGGATTTTGGGCTATGTTGAAAGCTGAATTCTTTCTTCAATTTCAATATTGCTAATGAATAGAAATTTTCAAAGTCTCACCCTGCGCAGACAAATGAAGGCAAACTAAGTAGTTATAACGTCTTTCTCATCATTTCCATGATGATTATAATTACTGCCTGCAGTGAATATGAAAATAAATGGGGATCTTCTACCAGATATATTGTGCAATATTTCAACATCTGAAATACCTGCTGTCTGTGAGGGGTAGAGATCTGGGACCTGTGAAGGGAATCCCACCTCTGTTTCTTTTTCTGATCTACACATACCTCTTTGCCCTCAGGTACTTCCTTTCCAATGTCTCAGATCTTTCCTGCAACCAAACATTGCTGAGGAGGGTGCTTTCATGTTCAACTACCTTCAATAGTGAGTGAGATTAGGAACCAAATGAAAAATAGGGGAAAAATAAACAAAAATTGAAAAGAAAATGGAGAACAGAGATAACAAGGACTAAAGAGACAGATGTCTGCTGACACTTCCTGAGCAGCATTTTCCATGTGTTTGGCTTGGGCAAACTGATTAAGGAACAAGCAAGTGTTTCTCTGGGAAACTCTTACCTATTCTGCTGCAATTGACTTCTGGTTATGTTGTAGTTACAAAGGCAAAGTTTCTGTGAAAGGTAAATTGGAAAAAAGTGTGGCACCACTGAACATTATCTATAGATTTCCAGTCTAAAGTGTGAGGAGTTAGAAGTTCACCCCTTTCAAGAAGCAATAACTACTTTCTATGGTTTGCTCAGAAATGTTGTATGAAGTTGTGGATCCTTTTCAAAACATTTCTTCAAAATATCATTAGTAATGCCTATATGCCCAACTAAACAGTAAATATATATTCATAAAAATACATTTTCAATTCATAATATAATTCAAAATACATAATTAATCAAAAAGGATTGCCCAGAAAAACTTGTAGTCAATGTATAAGACAAAGATGGACAGATACAATGGGCAGATACTACACAAGATAAAAAAGCCTATGATGTTTTCCCATGCTTGGTGCTTTCTGCCTTTGTCAAATAGAGATGTTAAAAAATTTGAAAATTTTCTTTCCAAAAAAAGCTTGTTGGAAAGAATATTAATATCTTAATAGTTTCAAGTCACTTTTAATGTAGCATGGTGCAATAAACATTGTCATATACAAGCGTTCTACTGCTACAGCCAAAGCAGGTTGCACAATTAAAGTTGTACTACTCATTCTCTGGAATTTCTGGCACTTTAGTTACCAATTCAGCTAATGCCATGCAACAGGTGAGTTTATGAACATGTGAAGTTGGTGACAAAATGAAAGTGAAAGTAAGTATAAGCTACTTAAATTCAGCATGACAGAATGCTTTTGTGTGGTTCAAATATCTGTAGAATCTAAGTAGAATTAAGGATCAGGTTAGACAGAAATTACATCCTTGACACATGAGCCTTTCTTGCTGTACAATATTAAATGTTTCATATCTCAACAGATTTATGTCCACTTGAGAGGGAAAACCTTCACTACATCACATGAGCATTCTGTAAAGAAAACATAGGGGGCAGATGGGAAAGCACATTTGACTGATGAAAAGAAGTGTCAGCTGGAATAGGCAGTGTATACAACCACTTGCAGTGCTTTAAGACTACTAAACATTGACTTACATTGCTCCTATTTGCAGAGATGTTATGTGAGATCTTACTGTCCTCAGGAAAGTGAAGAAAAGGTGACAGGTGTCATAAGCAAAAAAATATTTACTTGCTTTTGTTAACAAAAAAATCTAGGGGTTAGAAATGCAAGCTGCTTTGATGGAAACCACGAAAGCAGGTGAATCAGGACTTTTGTCAAAGTTGTGATTGCTATTCATGTTACTCTTATGGGATGCTAAGGACAAATTTACCATGATTATTCTTTACAGATACTCAGTCCTAGCTATAGCACAAATATATTATAAACATGTAGACCTCACTTGGCAAATCCAGTTTAGTCTGGATTCCCATGTGGTATAGCAGTCCACAGGTGAATGTTCCAGAGCAGAGTAGACAAAAAATGCAGGCTACCATGCCATTCTATTGGAAAGGGATAGCTGAGAGGTAGTAATAGATTACCAGTTGAACATGAAATCCCTGTGTGATGCCAAAGTCTACAGGAGTAGACTTTTAGCCAACTAAACAGAAGAGCACCAGGAAGAAAAAAGTAATGTTGACTTTTTCAGTTATATCAGTGCAACTGTTATTTCATCCAGTTCTGAAGTCAAAAGTTGGAGTGACTTGAAAAATTAGAAAGTTTAAAACAGGTAGAAGAAGAAATAGTCAGGGAGCAAAATGTTTGGGCAGGAATCTAAAAATGGCTGTTAGAGGAGTAACACAGGAATAGGGCAGAGAAACAGGCAAGATTCTCCCTAAGTGATATCCCCTATTGCCTCTGCCAAGGACAAAGTATTGATCTAGAAGGACAGCTGTTGTAAGGTGGTATGACGTTTGTTGCGCTTACATGTTCTTTAATCTAAAAAAAAAAGGCCTTCCACAAAATGTAACAGCAGAATGATAAAACAAAGCAGTACTAACAAAAATAAGACAGTTTCTAATCCTGGTGACAATAAATACATTTTGAGCCATGTGATAGATTGCATACAGATTCATTTTGTATCAATTACAAGTCATTAATGTATCTACGAAACTGTAACCTAGCAATCAGGTTGCAATGGTCTGAAAACAAAGATATTATCTACAATAACTATAACAAAAGTTCATGTGCATTCTTTTAGGCTGTGGTAAATTAAAGGAAGTTGATCTTTTCTATTTCTATTTGTGTTAATAAGTAGAACTATAGTATTTTTTTTTCTGTGATTAGATGTAGGTAACTGATGTAGCCCATAAGGAACTGATATTAGGTTGGAGTGGATTATAGCACCTGCTTGCGTTGGGGAAAAAAAAGTGCTTTCTCCTGCTTTCTTTATTACTTA
>VZTM01012521.1:0-16715 GCA_013400555.1 Jacana jacana | reverse complement strand
GAGAACTCCAGATCTAACAGGAGATTTGGGAGATCACCTTCTGGGAGTGCCAATGAAAAGTGGGTTAATTTATTCCCTGGGGAATACCATTACCTTTCTGAGGTCTTGATCCAAGCACTACCAACATGTTTTTTTCCTAGAGCACACCCGATTTTATTTTTTCGAAGAGTACAAATTAGCTCATGTAATGACAATTTCCCAGCTTCTTCCAGGCTCTTCTGCCTCAAAGTGTCTCTCTAATACTCTCCAGATCTTTGATTTTCTATGCTTTCCCGTGATCTCCCAAGTCATTCCTTCTGTCTGCACCCTCCCTAATTAAAATGGAAAGAGCTGCAAATTACAGGGGCTGCATGAGCTCTAATGTTCTCCTTGGAGGGGGGGATGTTGGAGGTCAGGCTGTTGTCCACCAGGATTCCCAGGCCTTTTTCTATTGGACCTCCTTGTCTTCTCCCTGTTATCATCCGAGAGGTTCACAGATGAAGTACTTCCAATAATTGTACCATGTCACGGCTGAAAAGAAACCGCACTTGGGGCACTTCTTGAGGGAGAGGGTATTGAAGTGCAGATGGGGCTTCCACATAAGGGCGTTCTCCTGATAGCTACCTCAGCTTTCTATCAGCTGCTTACAACCACGGTCCAACCTCCTCCTCAAAGCAGGGCAAGCTACGAGGTAGCAGTTCAAATGCAGGGAAACACAAACACCTGTTGTGTCTGCAGTGCAGGAAAGGGGGTTTGAACAAGGATTGTCAGAGGAGGGCTGTATTGCTGCTGCAGAGAGAGGTGCCAGCAGAGTCTTCTCTTAAGTCTTTGGTCCCCATGGAAGAAGCAAATGGGAAGCCAAAGAACCGCTAATTGGACTGAGCAGTGCAGGCCTTTAGGAGGGAGTAAATCCCAGCAACAGAAGCCAAAAGGGCACACGGAAACAAAATGCAAGGAAGAGAAACCTGTGAACGGAGGAGACGTATGCTGTTCTGGGCTCTGCTCCTTAGGGGGCAGCAAAGATCTTGGTATCCCATGGGCACAGGCAGGACATGAGGAAGGCCAGATGCTGGACAGGCCACTTGGATTGACCTGTGTGTCAGCTCTGCTTTTGGGAGGAGTGTTGAAGTCTCAAGGCCAGTGCACTTTTTTGCTGCGTTAGGATGCTGAGACAGGAATGTCTCACCCTACCGGTAAGCCAAGTACGTTGCCCCTTGCCAGGTGATTGAATGAGCATGACCTTCAAATGCAGGTTGAAAAGCTGACCCAGACCAGCCCAAAGATTGGAGGTGGCCAGCAGAGGCAGCAGTTGCTTCTTCTGTCCCTCCTGAGTCTCCCAGAAGTGGTCTCAAAGCAGGTCTCTGTCAGGGAACATGACCCACCTCCCAGGCAAACAACACAACCCTTGTCCACGTCCATGTAAAAAGCATCACATTCATGGGAAAAATTCAGGAAAACAGCTACTGATGCAAAAGATTTACTAGGTTGCTTAATCCCTTCAAGGATAACACATGCGTACTGCTAGTTTTAACCAATTTACCGTGAGCTATTCTTCTCAGTGCTGACTGATGGCACTCCTTGTGTTGCATATTCATTCTATCCTTTCCCCATAAGGATCGAGTAGGGGTTTTGATATAGTATAGCTCAGCTGAGAAAGCATATCTGAGTTATTTGAACTCCACCAGATTGTCCCCGTGCATGCAGAGTGGGCAAAACTTGGGGGCAGTGGAGCCTCCTTCTGGTCACCAGTGAAGCATTACCCTGCTACAAAAACTCACCAGCCAAGAGTTGTCAGGTTGCCTCTAGTTACTTTCACTCTTTCAGCCTCCTTCAGCTTCAGTGGCCAAAAATCACTTCATTATTTTCATTTTCTGATTCTCACACAGCAGCATGGGTTCTGATGGGGAGGGTTGGGTGTTAACTGAAACCCTGTCTTTATGTCAATCTCATAGCACATGGTCTAAGACTGGACCCAGTACTGACCCCTGGGGAACACTACTAGTTACAAGCCTCCAGCTGGACTCTGCACTGTGAATCACAACCCTCTGAACTCTGACATTCAGCTAGTTCTAAATCCACCTGCCTGTCTTCTAAACCAACCTACGCTTCCTGAGCTTACCTATGAGAATGTCCCGGGAAATGGTGTGAGAAGTTTCACGAAGCTCGAGGTAGAAAACGTCCAGTGCTCCCCCCTAATCCACCCAGCCAGTCAATCTGTTATAGAAGGTTAACACATTGGTCAGGCATGTTTTCCCCTGGATGACTCCATGCTGACCACTCCTGATGCCCTTTTTTTCTCCTGCGTGCTTAGACATGACATCCAGGGTGAGATGTTCCATCACCTTTCCAGGGATGGAGGGGAGGCTGACTGGCCTGTAGTTTCCTGGATCCTTCCTCTTGCACTTTTTAAAAACTGGAGTGACATTGGCTTCAGCAGGGGACCTGCATTTTCCCTAGTCTCCCTTTCACAGCTGATGCGCTTGAAGCCTTTCTTCTTGTCCTTGACATCCCTTACCAGCTTTAATTCCAAGCGGGCCTTAGCCTTCCACGTTGCATCCTTGCATACACTGACAGTGCTGCTGTACTTCTCCCTCATGGTCAGTCCTGTTTTCCACATTTGATAAACTTCCTTCTTCCATCTGAGTCTTTCCAGAAGCTCACTGCTCATCCATGAAGGTTCCCTACTTCCTTTGCCTGTATTTTTGTTCCTAGGGATGCACTGATCTTGAGCTTGGAGAAAGTGATGCTTAAATATTAGTCAGCTCTCTTGCACACCCCTTCCTCCTAGAGCCTTAGCCCATGAGATTACTTGACATAGGTCTTTGAAGAGGCCAAATCAGCTCTCTTGATGCCAATACATCTTGCTTGGTGGTAGAGAGCCATCCTCTCTGCCCTGCCTTGCAAAAGGGAAAGCAGATCCAGCATATTTTTCAGTATTTTCTTTTGGGTTTTTCAAGAGAAGTAAAACTGTCCTGCTCAGTGACAGAAACCTCAATATGGGGAAGGGGTTTGTGTGCTCGATAGCCTTCAGCTATTGCATGGAGAAAGAGGTGCAAGCCTCAATACAGGGAAGGGGTTTGTGTACTCAATAACGTTCAGCTATCCCATGTAAGAAGTAGTGTAAGCCTCAACACAGGGAAGGGGTTTCAGTGCTCGATAGCACTCATTTATCGCACACAGGAAGTGGTGCAAGGCTTTAACGCAGCAGTTCTGGAGACCACAGCACCTCCATTGGGCTGGGGACCGGCACAAGGGCAGCAAGCTGGCCGTTTAGGGTCCTTACCCTGCAACAGAAAAGCTCGCTATCTGTGAACCCATCATACTCAAGCCAGCAAGAGCTAAACTGTCGTAGGGTTTCGCTGGCAAAACGGGTCCCATCTATGCACAGAAAATGTACTTACTGTAGACTCTGCCAAATTTTGGGGCAGCGCATCCCTACCCGTGCTGCCTAACTGCATCGGCTGCCCTTCCTGGCAGAGTTAATTATTATTTTTTTCATACTGTAAATCCTAAATGCCTTGTTTACTGAAGTTGCTGAAAGGTTGATTTAACCTTCAGTGGCTCAGTACGTCAAGAGGAGGAGGTCAGACTTCCTGAACTACTAGCTGCTATTCAGAACAGGTGCCCAATTCCGTAAGTGGAAAAGTTTTTTACATGAGACAGGCAGCGGGGGCAAATAACACATGAGTTCACTCGTTGCTTTAGGTCCCAAAGTCTGCTCTCTCCCTTAGCGTATGATTTTATGACTAACCATTATTTCTGTTCTTTAAAAGAGTCTGGTTTGGAAGAGGCTTGCAATTCAGATTTGCAGATGCTTGTAGCTGAACACAAGTGTGCCTTTGTGCTTGATTTTTTTCTCAAGGGAAAATAAACAATACGGAGTTCTCAAGTACAAGGTCCTCTAAAGTGAAGGGCAGAAGCATCCTGATAGGTACAGAAAACCTCAAGCTCTTCATCGACCTCAATGTCAGGAGGTGGCCCACAGAAAGAAGTGGGCCAGTTTCAACAAGATGAGCCTCCTTTTATTGGGCCAAACCAGAAAGGCCAAAACATAACAGAAAAGTGATCTGGGGCAATGGAAAAATCCCTTCTTACATGCTCTGACCATCATCATTTGACCAGGGTACTTTGATCTGCTGCTCAGTGCAGAGGGTAGGTTATTGACTGTTTAATATCTTTATTGATGATCTAGACAATGATATAGAGAGCACCATCAGTAAGTTTGCAGATGACACTAAGTTAGGGGGGAGTATTGATCTCCATGATGGCAGGGAAGTTCTGCAGATAAACTTGGATGGATTGGATGGATGGACCAATGTTAATGGCATGGGCTTCAACAAGGCCAAGTGTCAGGTGCTGCACTTGGGCCACAACAACCCCATGGATGGCTACAGGCTTGGGGAAGTGTGGCTGGAGCTGCCTGGCAGAAGAGGACCTGGGGGTGCTGGTTGACAAGTGGCTGAATATGAGCCAGCAGTGTGCCCAGGTAACTAAGAAGACCAATGGCATCCTGGCTTGTATTAGATACTGTGTGACCAGCAGAAGTAAGGAGGTGATTGTCCCCCTGTACTCAGCACTGGCGAGGTCACACCTCGAGTTCTGTGTCACACCTCCTCTTCTGTGTGAAGAGGAGGCTGAGGGGAGACCTTATCGCTCTCTACAACTACTTGAAAGGACATTGTAGAGAGGTTGGGGATGGTCTCTTCTCACAGGGATTTAGCAATAGAACGAGAGGGAATGGCTTCAAGCTGCAGCAGGGTAGGTTTAGTCTGGACATTGGGAAAAAATTCTTCACAGAAGGAGTGGTCAGACGCTGGACTAGGCTGCCCAGGGCGGTGGTGGAGTCGCCATCCCTGAATGTGTTTTGGAGTCGTTTAGATGTAGTGTTGAGGGATATCGTGTAGGGGAGAACTTTGTAGAGTGAGGCTGATGGTTGGACTCAATGATCCCAAGGGTGTTTTCCAACCTGAATGATTCTATGATTCTATGATGTGTGCTACCCACAAAGCTGGAAGTACCCAGAAGCAGCAAATACCTTTAGCTTGCCTGGTTCTCAGAGACTCTTCCAAGATACTTAAAAAATAGCCTCTAGAAGTTGTCTTGGGGAACTGGAGCAAGGTGAGATGATGACAGCAAAATGCAGTTGCTGTTCATCTCTTGCTGACTTGGATAAGCTGGGTTCAAAGATAACACATTCTGCTGTAGGATAAGGATCCAAAAAGATTGGATTGCTGCCTTCATCTTAGTCCACAGCCAAAACCAAGGTGCTGTGGTCACAGTAGCTGACTGTTAAAGCCTTGCACCACTTCCTACATGCGATAGTCAGTGCTATCAAGCATTATCGAGCACACAAACCCCTTCCATATGTTGGGACTTGCACCACTTCCTAAATGCAATAGCTGGTCACTATCGAGCACAGAAACCCCATCCCTGTTCTGGGTCTTGCATCACTTCCTACGTGCAATAGCTGGACACTATTGAGTATGCAAACCCCTTCCCTGTATCGGGGTGTCTGACACTGGGCATTGCAAATTTGGTTCTCCTAGAAAAAAAAAAAAAAAAAAAACCCGGAAAAATGTCCAGGGTATGTTTTCCCATTTTCAAAGCAGGGCAAAGAGATGGTGACTGGTGGGGAAAGCCCCTTCGCCAACAAGACATCTCAATGCCACAAGAGCTGGTTTCTTTCTCCTCTGTAATGTCTTCAGAGTGCCCTGCATGGGATAGAGTTAAATGCACTTATTAAAAACAGTTGTGGGGATATTGTTTGTGTTTTGGAAAGAGACACCTGATTTTCTTGCGCTTGTTTGTGGACGTAAATTGCTGAGAGCTGGAGAGCTGTAGGGCAAAGAAAGTGGGACTTTTATCTCATGATGCAACCATGAGATGATGGAGCTCAGGATCGTGCATGGAAGAAGCAAAGCAAAACATAGAGTTGCATCCCTGAAATTCAGGAGACCTGACTTTGGCCTCCTCAAAACCTATTTCAAGTAATCCCATGGGCTAAAGCTGTAGAAGGAAAGAGGGTGCAAGAGAGCTGGTTCATATTTAAGCACCACTTCCTCCAAGCTCAACAACACTTAGAACAAGATATCAGGCAAATGAGGCAGGAATGAATGGATGAACCTGAATGGATGAGTAGGGAACTTCTGGAAATAATCAGAAGCAAGAAGGAAACATATTAATATGGAAAACAGAACTGGCCAAGCAGGAGAAGGACAGGACCTCTGCCAGCGTATGCAGGGATGCAATGTGGAAGGCTAAAGCCCACTTGGGATTAAAGCTAGTAAGGAATGTCAAGGACAATAAGAAGGGCTTCTTCAAGTGCATCAGCTGTGAAAGGGAGACTAGGGAAAATGTGGGCCTGCTGCTGAATGAGGTCAATGCTCTGGTAGAGAGCAGAGGAGGCAGAGAAGGCAAGTCACCCAAGGCAACTGTTGGACCTGTCTAAGTATGATTCAGGGAAACAATGAGTATGGGAAGCCTTGGGAAAGGATGCACAAGGAAATACCTTGCAAACAGCCTCTGGAAAACCAAAGGTCCTGGCTCCACCCATGCATAAACTTCCCCTAAGCCCTGTTTTACAAATGTAAGAAAACAGAATTACACAATTCCGCCTTCCAGGAGATCATATATAAAGCACCCCAAGATCACAGCCAGGTTCAGGCTGTAGAAGAGGCATTTGCAACTCCTCTGCCACTTTGGGGCTGCCAGCAGAATCCTGTACATAAAAATACTGTCTGTGTGCTGCTCTTTCAGACGGTAGGTTGTTTTCTATCTCTCTGATATAAGTTTGTTACCTGTATTTCAATCTTGTGGAGCGGGTGGTGCAAAAGAAATTCTTTCCTGTGAGGGTGGTGAGACACTGCAACAGGTTGCCCAGAGAATTTGTGGCTGCCTCATCCCTGGAACTGTTCAGGGGCAGACTGGATGGGGCTTGGAGCAGCCTGGTCTAGTGGCAGGTGCTCCTGACCATGGCAGTGGGCTTGGAACTCAATGGTCCTTTAGGTCCCCCCCAACTCTAACCATTCCATGATTCTATGATTCTATGAATAGAAGTGTCATGCAGTAACTTTTCTGCCTGAGCTTTGGCAGATTCTGTCACATTCAGGAGAGTACCAGAAGAAGTCACTTCTCGTGGTTCACTCTTCTCAGTTTTCAGTTTACAGCTCTCCATATTGCCAATTCAGCACTAGTAAAGAGATAAGGGACCAGACGTCCTGGGTCAGAGCAAGGGCATCTCTAGCTCAATATCCTGAATCCAATGGAAATTAATACATGAGGGTCAGGGAAAAGTGAATAAGAAAAGGGCAAATATGCCAGGTGATTTTCTCCAAATCTCTGCTGTGGAAAGGTCCTCAGAGCAGAAGGGAGCAAGAATATATACCAGAAAAAGCCTTCAATCTTTTTTCTCCATTGCCAATGGAAAAAAAAAACAAAGACCAAAACCAAAGCAAGCCAAACCTGACTGGTGCTGGCATTCAAGACTCTGCCTTCCCACATAGCTCTTGGCCAACACACTAAGCTGGAAAAGGTGGCTTTTTCCCAACAGCATGCCTCAGTTGCAAGAAAGGTTTTCAGTGTGAGCTGATTAGACACGGGATGAGTTTGTATCTCTCCTCAGAGTGGCTGACTTCTATTCCTGCCTTCTTTAGGTATCTCAAACATATTTTACATTAAAAATTAGATTAACTCTTAAAGTTACTCCTAGCTCCAAGACTGATGCAACCGGCAGGACTTCGGTTTCTTTGGTCACAGCTTGATCTACAGGACACCGGGCCTGCTGGCAACAGCTGGAGAATGCCTAACAAGAAGAGGAAGAAGGATCCTGGGACAAGAATTAGCAGGGCTCCTTCAAAGGGCTTTAAACTAGTTTTGAAGGGGCATGGGGATGAAATCGGGATTACTAAAGTTGAGCCTGGCAACAGCATGACAGCGCTTGTGGGTAAAAGTACTAGTAAGGTCTTGCAGTGTCTAAGTGGAGGCGGAGGATAGTGATCCTTGTGGTACCAAAGACATGAGGGGTACTAATAGGCTGGCTACTGTAGGGTCTGAGCATGGACAGGTGGGAAACAAGGTTCGTTCTCCCAAAGAAGTGGCAGGACAGTTAGTCCAGCTGAAGTGCATCAACACACATGCACACAGCATGGGCAACAAGCAGGAGGAGCTGCAGGCCATTTTATAGCAGGAAAAATATGATATCACATAAATATGGTGAAACAGCTTACATAACTGAAGTGCTGCGATCAACGGCTACCAGCTTTTCAGAAAAGACAGGCAAGGAAGGAGAAGTGATGGGGTAGCCCTCTATGTTAGGAACAGATTTGAATGTCAGGAACTTAACAATGTGAATGATCATGTTGAGAGTTTATGGGTAAGAATCAAGGGGAAGGCCAATAAGGCAGGCATCATGGTGGGAGTTCACTACAGACCCTCCAACCAGGATGTAGTGGTTGATGAAATAGTCTATAAACAGCCGGCAGAGATCTCACGGTCACTTGCTCTTGTTCTTGTGGGAGACTTCAACTTCCCAGATGTCTGCTGGAAATACAACATATCAGAGAGGGAGCAGTCCTGGAGGTTCCTGGAGTCTGTGGAAGACAACTTCCTAACGCAGCTGGTGAGAGAACCAACCAGTGAGAGTGCCCTACTTGCCCTGCTGCTTGTTAACAGAGAAAGTCTTGTGAGAGATGTAAAGGTTGGAGGTTGTCTTGGGCAGTGCAATCATGAAATCATAGAGTTTTCAATTCTTGGAGAAGCAAGGTAGGGAACTAGCAGAACTGCCACCTTGGACTTCTGAAGGGCAGGCTTTGGACTGTTTAGGAACATGGTTGAAAGTATCTCTTTGGAAGATAGTCCTGAAGGTCATAGGTACCCAGGAAGGCTGGTCATACTTCAAGGAGGAACTCTTCAAAGCACAGGAGAAGGCCATCACCAGGCTCCATAAAATGACTTGATGGGGAAGAAGACCAGCCTAGCTAAATAGAAAGCATTGGCTGGACCTCAAGAATAAAAGGAAAGCTTATGATCTCTGGAAAAGGGGGGTGGTAATTTATGAGGACTACCAAGATGTAGCAAAGCTATGCAGTGGAAAAATTAGAAGGGCTAAAACTCAAGCAGAGCTGAACTTGGCCACCATGGTTAAAGATAACATGAAGAAGTTCTTTCAGTATATCAGTAGAAAAAGGAAGACTAGGGAAAATGTAGGTCCACTGACAAATGAGGTGGGCGCCTTAGTGGTAGAAGACACAGAGAAAGCAGAGCTACTGAATGCCACCTTTGCTTTGATCTTCGCTGCTAAAACTACCCCCCATGAATCCCAGACCCTGGAGACAAGGGGGAAGGTCTGGAGAGGGGAAGATTGTCCCTCTGCAGAGGAGGACCTGATTTGAGACAACTTGGCTTCTTCAAGTACATTGACAGTAAAAGGGAGACTAGGGAAAATGTGGCCGTGCTGCTGAATGAGGTGGGTGCCCTGGTGACAGAGGAGGCAGAAAAGGCAGAGCCACTGAGTGACGTCTTTGCTTCAGCCTTCACTGCTAAAGCCATTCCTCAGGAACCCCAGACCCTGGAGGCAGGGGAGAGAGCCTGAAGTAAGGAATACTCTCCATCAGGTGCAGAGGATAGGGTTAGAGATCATTCAAGCAAACTCGACACCTATAAATCCATGGGCCCTGATGAAATGTACATGTGAGTTCTGAGGGAACTGGCAGATGTTATTGCTGGGCCACTCTCCATCATCTTTGAAAGATCATGGAAAATAGGTGAGGGGCCTGAGGACTGAAGGAAGGCAAATATCTCTCCAGTCTTCAAAAAGGGCAAGAAGGAAGACCCAGGGAACTACAGGCCAATTAGTCCTACCTCCATCCCTGGGAAGGTAATTGAGCAACTCATTCTGGATGTAATCTCCAAACATGTTAAGCAACATGAAATCATTGGAAGTGGTCAACATGGATTTACCAAGGGTAAATCATGCTTGACCAATCTGATAGACTTCTATGATGTTATAACTGCATGGTTGGATGAGGGGAGAGCAGCAGATGTCATCAACCTTGACATCAGCAAGGCTTTTGACACTGTCTCCTATAACATCCTCATTAGGAGACTAAGGAAACATGGGCTAGATGAGGGGGCAATGAGGTGGATTGAGAACTGGCTGTGTAATAAGACTCAAAGGGTTGTAATTAATGGAGCAGGGTCAAGTTGGAGGCCTGTAACCAGTAGTGTCCCCCAAGGGTCAATAGTCAGTCAAATCTTGTTCAACTTACTCATCGGTGACCTGGATGAGGGGACAGAGCGTATCGTCAGGAAGTTGGTTGATGATACCAAAATAGGAGGGCTTGCTGACACTCCAGAGGGCTGTGCCACCATCGAGCATGACCTGGACGGACTGACGAGCTGGGCAGAGAAGAACCTAATGAGGTTTAACACAGGCAAGTGTAGGGTCCTGCACCTGGGGAGGAAGATTTCAGGCACCAAAAGAGGTTAGGGGTGGATCTGCTGGAAAGCATTTCTGATGAGAAAGATCTGGGGCTCCTGGAAGGTAGTAAACTATCCATGAGCCAGTAATGTGCCCTTGGTGCCAAGAGGGAATCCTGTGCTGTGTAGGGAAGAGTGTGGCCAGTAGGTCGAGGCAGGTCATTGTCCCCGTCTACTCTGCACTGGTGAGGCCAAAACTGGAATACTGCAGCCAGTTCTGGGCTCCCCAGTTCAAGAGAGACAGGGAACTACTGGAGAGAGTCCAGCATAGGGAAAACAAGATGATCAAGAGATCGGAGCATCTCCCTGATGAGGAAAGGCTGAGAAGGCTGGGGCTCTTTAGCCTGGAGAAGAGAAGGCTGAGGGGAGACCTTATTGATATTTATAAGTACCTAAAAGGTAAGTTAAAGGAGGATGGAGCCAGAACCACTGGGAACCAGTGGTTCCCAGTGACAGGATGAGGGGCAATGGGCACAACCTGGAACATAGGAATTTCCATTCAAATAGGAAAATAAGCTTCTTTCAGTGGGGGTGCCAAAGCCCTGGAACAGGCTGCCCAGGGAGGTTGTGGAGTCTCCTTGTCTGGAGATCTTCAAGCCCCGTCACCTCACACTAGAGCGGGTTGCTCAAAGCTCCATCCAGCCTGGCCTTAAACACCTCCAGGGATGGGGCATACACAGCTTTCCTGAGCAACCTGTTCCAGTGCCTCACCACCCTCACAGCAAAGAATTTCTTTCTAGTATCTAATCTGAATCTCACCTCTTCCAATTCAAAGCCATTACCCCTTGTCCTGTCACCATACTCACTGCCAAATAGTCACTATACTCACTGACAAATAGTCCCTCTCTAGCTGTCCTGTAGGCTCCCTTCAGGCACTGGAAGGCTGTTGTAAGGTCTCCCCAGGGCCTTCTCTTCTCCAGGCTGAGTAACTCCAGCTCTCTCAGCCTGTATTCATAGGAGAGGAGCACATGCTCTCTGATCATTTTCATGGCTGTCTGCTGGTCCCATTCCAACACTTTCATGTCCTTTCTATGTTAAGGACTCCAGAGCTGGACACAGTACTCCAAGTGGGGTCTCACGAGAGCAGAGTAGAGGGGTAGAATAACCTCCCATGACCTGCTGGCCATGCTTCTTTTGATGTTTCTTTTGATGCTTCTTTTGATATCATGAATCCAATGGAAATTAATACTTGAGAGTCAGAGAAAACAATAGGAAAAGGGCCAATATACAAGGTGAGTTTCCAAATCTCTGCTGTGGAAAGGTCCTCCAAGCTAAGTGTCTCTCTGCATTTGCCCCCCAGGTGAGCCAGAGACCTCCACTTGAAACCCTCCTCGCAATGCTGCTGCTGCTCCTGCAGGTCTTGGTGAGCTGCCTCTGGCTGGGACACAGCGAGGTGGTGACATCTTTTCAAAGTTGCCCTCAATTTTTCATCGATGAAGCACCCCCAAATGAAGCGCTGGTGCCAGACAACCCAGCCTGGATCTGCCAGCGGTTCAACAACCAGTATCACTATGCCACCCTGTACAACAGAGACCTGCGCATTCCCGTATATTCTGCTTACCGCTACGACCCTGGAAATGGCCAGAGACCTAAGATCTGGATGGTTGAGCCCCAGGTGAGTGTTCTCTTTCACAGCACATCACCCTCCAGTCACTAGAAGGTGAACCACAGCCTTTAACCAAACATGTCCTTTTCCTCTCACCCCACACAAATACAAACGGAGCCACAGGATGGGGGTTGATCTCATCTAACTTTAGACATATTCAGCAGAGGATTCCTCTGATGCATTGGAGACATTAGCAGGAAGATTAGATGAGTTATATCCTAAAGTTGCCCATTTTTCCGCATTGACCTTAAAGGTACACGAGACTAGAGGAAGGCAAACACTAGTGTTTCAGGAGTGTGATAAAACTGCAGCAACCACGTAGACTTCTTTCTGAGTGAAGGGTAAAGCAGGAGAAGAGCAGAAGTGTCCGAGTCCTCCTCATCTCCTCCTCGTAGGGCTCCAGGGCTCTTCTGCTCATCCTCGTCCCATCCTTCATCCTGTCCACCTTCAAGGATGCACAAAGACACCCAAACTGCAAAGAGGACATCTCTGTCCTTGTTTTCCCTAAGCCTCTTAAACACTAGGGTGTTCACAAATTGGTTACAAAGTAGCCACGATAACCCATCATGGAGACTGAGAGAACTCTGGTGGAAGCAGGGCTGAACGGAGCAAAGGCCAGGGATGATGAGAGCGTGATTCAATGCAGGTGATGGAGGTTAGATGTGCTTAATAGGGGTGGGAGGAACTGGGGAGAGCCCTGGGCAGTTGTGGGATGTGGAGAAGGGAAGAAAGGGAACCAGATGTGGCAGGAGAGGTGTCTCACCAAAGTCACCTTTCAAACCTGAGTGTGGAACATGCAACTGGCCATAGAATCATAGAAACACAGAATGATTAGAGTTGGAAGAGACCGCAAAGATCATTCAGTTCCAACTCCCCTTGCCATAGGCAGGGACATCTCACACTAGAGCAGGTTGCTCCAAGCCCCATCCAGCCTGGCCTTAAACACTTCCAGGAATGAGGCATCCACAACTTTCCTGGGCAACCTGTTCCAGTGCCTCACCACCCTCACAGCAAAGAATTTCTTTCCAGTATCTAATCTAAATCTCCCCTCTACCAATTTAAAGCCATTACCCCTTGTCTTGTCACTACACTCACTGACAGAGTCCCTCTCCAGCTCTCCTGTAGGCTCCCTGCAGATACTGGAAGGCTGCTATAAGGTCTCCCCGGAGCCTTCTCTTCTCCAGTCTGACCAAGTCCAGCTCTGTTAGGCTGTCTTCATCGGAGAGGTGCTCCATCCCTCTGATCATCTTGGTGGCCACCTGCTGGACCCGTTCCAACAGTTCCATGTCCTTTCTATGTTGAGGTCTCCAGAGCTGAACACTGTACTCCAGGTGGCATCTCATGAGAGCAGAGTAGAAGGGAAGAAGCACCTCCGTGACCTGGTGGCCACACTTCTTTTGATGCAGCCCTGGATGGGATTTGCTTTCTGGGCTGCCAGTGCGAACTGCTGGCTCAAAGAGTCCACCCACACTCATCAGTCCGCCCACACTCCCACCATAGGCTGCAGGCTGTGTTTCAAAGGTCACACATGAAATCAAGAGTAGTCAAATTCTGAGCGTTTTCTGTGATTTGGTATTTAATCTCCTGTGTTCATTGGGAAGGAGCAGCTTCGTGATTTCTCTCTGACTCATGCATTTTTGTACACTGAGGTGGCAAAAAGTGGGATCTCGGCACTCGGAGACTTCTGCTGCAGGGAAACATTCTCCCTTACACCCATCCCCATTACTAACACCTTTTCCTTTTCCTCTTATTTACCTCTCAAGTTGATTGGCCGACAATATCCCAGAGATATGAAAACACAGGATAACCTCATGAATACAACAAATGTTACCTTACAACAAATCGCAAACAGCCAGGCTATCTCCGATGACTACAAGAATCTGACGGGTTTGAACCGTGGCCATTTGAACCCCCGCTGCCATCAACCAAACTCCAACAGCATAATGGCTACCTTCACCCTGACCAACATAATTCCACAGAATGAGAAACTCAATGGCGGTGCCTGGAACAACTATGAGGTGACAACGATGGGCAGTATGAGCCAGGGCTGTAGGACCACATATGTTGTTGTGGGTGCTGTGCCTGGGAACAACTTTATTGCTAGTGGGAGGGTTAATATACCCAGTTACATCTGGTCTGCTGCCTGCTGTCAGATAAGCAATACGCAGAGGAAATCTTGGGCGGTCATTGCCGTGAATGCCAATAATCCAGTCCAGAACATCACGCTGAGGGACCTGGAGAACAGGTTGACCCAGTACTACGGGAAGGGCCAGGTTTCCCTGTTTCACCCTGACTGTCCCCGGTAATAAGCCCCACTTCACATGCCAGGTGCAAAACACCAACGAGCCTTCATCACCAGCAGCATCGCCACATATCCAGCACAGTGTCTATCCTGCTTCCTCCTCTAGTTCTTTTCCAGCTCTGTCCCTCAGAGAACCTTATCCTCTGATTAGAGGGAGAAAGAGGTCAGCAGAGAGTTATGCTGGTTGGCTTTGCTCCCCAGCCTGGGAGGGAGTCCTTGCCCTGGCCCCTCTGAGGGACAGGTTGGAAAACAGCCCATGGGCAAGGAAATCAGAGCTTGTCACTGAGACTTAGCGGAGCTTTGCATTTTTTTCCTTTTCTCCATGCACATGTGTAGATTGTAGTTCCTTCCTCTCCTTCTCCTTAGGTATCACTGATAACTGGGCTGGTCACTTGAGCCTCACCTCCTCAGGAAGGGTCTGAGTGTAGGGTGGCTCAGGTTGCCCAGAGATATCCTTGAGTCCCCATCTCTGGAGACAATCAAAACCTGGACCGTCTGGACACAGTCCTGGACAGTGATCTATAGCTGACACCCTTTGGGTAGGGACCTGCTCCAGAGGACCTTCAGAGGTCCTTCCGAACCCTAGCAATTTGGTTGCTCTGTAGATCACCTGGGGCTGGGGGCCATGAAAGCATGGAGCCCAAAGGTTGCTGAGAGCCTGGTAGGATTATCCTGCACATAAATTCTGACCAGTACAGCCAGTGAGCACAACAAAGGATAAATGGGGAGAGGAGGGTGGGAAGGAGGAAGTCACCTAAGCACAAGAGGAACCTCCTAGCTCTCCTGAAGTCTCTAGAGAGGTAAAGCAAGGAGAAGGAAGGAAATAACCCACAGTAGTCACTAGGCTCCCTGTCCCTGAACTTACACAAAGGCCTTGCTTCTATCAATCTTTCCTATCAATCTACTAGCTTGTAGTTGTTTGCTTGCCTTTTGGACCATGCACCTGGAGAGCAGGAGCTGAGGTGTCAGACAATTGGGCTCAGGGATCAGATATACAGCAGGCTTTGAGGCGTCAAAGGAAAATTTCTGTGATACAGTGGTTGGATGTCATTCTCTGCTCTTCTTCTGAACATGGTCTGTGGATTTATGTATAACTGATTTTGTGAAAGATACTCAATGGGTGTAAAAGCTCCATGTGTGCCTCAGGATTTAGTTCCTGAATAGCTAACAATAAACATTATTTCCCGCAGTGCTGTCTTGTAGCATCACTTTACATGCAAACCACAACTTGCTTCCCATTGAAAGTTCCACTACCAGAAAAGCCCCAGCACCCAGCACACCCTTGCAGGAGGCTGGCTGTCCACAGCCAATCCTAAAGGTGCCACAGCACCTACAAAAGCACCACCATCAGTCTCTAGTTACTTTTCCCATGGATGTGCATGAATGAAGTGGGCCACAGTGCCAACAGCTCATAGAAACGGTCTCACAGAGATACCCGCTTGAGCCTGCACTTGTCAGCTTAGGGCCTCCTTCACCAGCCTACGGGGTCTCATAGCTCACCCTGGACAAACCTCTGTGGAGGCTGCACAGAAATATGGGGATGGGGTTCAGGTGCAGGATCAGAGATGGACATGCAGGTGTGTCCATGACTGCTGGGTGTCTGAGCTCTGATCGCAGCCAGCAGAGATCCAGGCACTGCACAGCCTTGGAAACAGAGGTCTCCTGGGTCACTTAAGGTGCCCTGATGTTTGTAAGACATTCAGTGGTGCTGGTTGATCTGCTGCAGGATCCTGCATCCATAGGGGTCAGCAGCCAGAGTCTAGGCAAGCTCCCCCCAAAAATCTCCAGTGCCTCTGCACACCTGGGCATAGGCACCCAGATCCAGTGCAGACGCCTGGACAGTGCCCAGTAACATCGTGGGCTTCTGATCCTGTCAAATGTACCCTCAGCCATTTTGATGATGATGCAAAACTGGGAGGGCTGTCTGACACACCAGAAGGCTGTGATGCTATAGAATGAGACCTGGACAGGCTGGAGAACTGGGCAAAGAGGAACCTGATGAAATTCAACAAAGGCAAGCGTTGGCACCTGCCCCTGGGGAGGAATAACCCCATGGACCAGTACAGGTTGGGGGCTGACCTGCTGGAGAGCAGCTCTGTGAGACATACCTGGGCATCCTAGTGGACAAGAGGATGCCCATGAGCCAGCAATGTGACATAGTGGACAAGAGGATGCCCATGAGCCAGCAATGTGACATTGTGGCAAAGAAGGCTGATGGCATCCGGGGATGCATCAAGATAAGTGTAAGAAGCAGGTTGAGGGACTTTATTCTCTCCCTCTGCTACCTTGTTGTCATCACATCTGGAGCTCTTGGTCCCGTTCTGGGATCCCCAGTACAAGAAGGACAGGGAA
>VZTM01012519.1:511206-522818 GCA_013400555.1 Jacana jacana | reverse complement strand
TTATTGAAGGTAGTGTCATAGGACAAGAGGCAACAGACATAGAATATTCAATTTGCATTAAAGGATTTTTTTATTTTTCTTTTAACCATGAGGGTCATCAACTACTGGGGTTAAAGTATTTCAATCTTTGTGGATATTAAAACCAGACTGGCATAGTCCCTAAGCACCCTGCTCTAACCAGATCTGTTTTGAGCAAGGGATTGCACTAAGGGACTTCCACAGGTTTTCCTTTCAATATGTGCTTTACCATGATTCTGTGGCATTACAGTGGGTAGCCACACACTAACCTCAGAGAGAGAGAGAAAGATAAAAGATCCAAGAGAATTCCATCCTCCAGAGGAAAGCTAGTATGATTACTCCAGGAGGTAGTCTTGAGAACAGCATGCTTGGATTTTCTCATGTAATTTTGACCAAGAATCTGGCAAGGCACTAAGCAAGGCACTAAGTAGAGATTTACATCCAGCAGAAACAAAAAACTACTGTGACATTAGAAACACTAAGTATACCAGCAGGCTGAAGACCAGAGGCAGTTGATCATTCATATAAGGTGCCCCTAATGTCAAAGATCATATAAAAAGTTTAAAAAATGCTTATGAAAATTGGAACAAGATTTATTTCTGTCCTATCTAGTCTAGGAAGCTGTCATAGCTGGCTAGTATCACAAATATCTTTTAATTGACAAACAAGGGAATGTTTAGAGAGGTGGGAAAGAGGCACAAATGATGCAGCCCAAGAAATGCTATTCCAGAGATTTTAGTTTTGTACACAGTATTATGTATGCACTGAAGGAGAGACGGACACAAATTTAAAACCCTGATAGTTACAAAACAATAAATACCATAGCTTTAGGTTTAGGTCACATAGTTGATGGCTGCAGAAAGGTTAGTCTTTTAACACATCTATTCTTACATGAAAAACAATATATTTTCATCCATAAATAAGCACTGTGAGCTGCCGGTAAAACATACACTTTAAATTCAAACTTAACTCAAGTATACCTCGAGGACAGACGTTCCAAGAATAATCCAAATAACATTAGAAAGTTGGCCAGGTCAACCTCCACTGAACAGATGAACGTTTATTCTTAATCATGAGATATTAAACACCTAGACCTTTTAGATATTTTACATTTCAAGCCATAAAGTAGGATTTTCTGGTATTGAACTATGCTCACTGGACTCCATCTAGTGGTCACAAAACTTTCAGCTTTCTGAAGCTGAAGTGATTATTCTGGGCTCTTAAATAACTAACAATAGAAATTTATTATTATTATTAGAGAGCTACAGAAAAAGTCACTAATTATAAGGTATTATTTTCAGAAACACTGATGAAACCATACCAAAATAAATAATGGTCAACAGTATAGTAGACTAGGAAACAAAAAATCATAAACAATAAACCCCAGGTCTTGAGCAACCATAAAAAAAAGCAAAAAGCACCAGAAACTTCAGGGCTCATACATCCTTTTATACTTTTAATCCTTCTGTGGAGGTTATTCAGATTCAGGTCTTTCTCCTTCCCTTTGTTCCTAGTCCAGTCAGGAACAAGTTCCAACTTCCCCTCTAGCAGATGATTAGCTGCCAAAATATTACGCTTTAAGTATTGTTCCTTGAACTTCACCAGGATTTTTTTTTTCCCTTATTATTAGAAGCCTCAAATTTCATCTGATGAAAAATGTACTGGATCATGCTGTACACTCTGTCTGGGAAGAAATTAATACATAACATTATTCAGCTATCTGAGACCCTGTACAATATCAGGCAAATAACTCCAAGGTGATAATGAGCCTGGCAAGTAAGAATCCCAAGACAATTTCTGAAGGAAACTAGAATAGCATCCTTCAGATAATTATGGGGTGTGTCATCTCTTCATTAACCTGAATGCTCTTTTTAAACTCATTGACGTTTGAGTTTCAACATGAATTTAAAATCCCTCTTGGACTAGCAAACAGTAAGAGTAAAGCCTCCTTGAACATTCCTTAAAGGCAAACACACTACTAATTTTCAGCTAAACCACCTACTAAATCAGATGACATTACATTGCGCAAGTGTTAGTGCCAGCACAAGTGGGTCCAAACATGCCTGGCAGAAAGAGTTCCGAAATACCATGTCATCATCACTGTGGTGAGGTAAATGAGGAATGGTCTAGGTGGGGTGACTTTGAATTTTATTTTCACAAAGCTTCAGTTCTGTATTACTCTGTTGCTTGGTTGTAGTCACTTGCAACCATGCTTACAAACAAGCCTCAGAGGGTATCAAGTGAAATGCAAGCAGGTTCTCTGTCAGTATCAGCACTGTAGTGAAGAATGGTACTTCTGAAACCAAAAGATATAATCATTATAATGCAACTTTATTATTATGCAACATTAAAGAACAAACACCACTAATGAGCACTGAGGGAGGAGGGTGGAGGGAGGAATCAATCACGCACAATCACAGGCTGGAAGAGACCTCTGGAGGGCCACAACAACCCCATGGATGGCTCCAGGCCTGGGGAAGTGTGGCTGGAGAGCTGCCTGGCAGAAAAGGACCTGGGGGTGCTGGTCGACAGGCGGCTGAATATGAGCCAGCAGTGTGCCCAGGTGGCCAAGAAGGCCAATGGCATCCTGGCTTGCATAAAAATAGTGTGACCAGCAGAAGTAGGGAGGTGATTGTCCCCCTGTACTCAGCACTGGTGAGGCCACACCTTGAGTATTGTGTCCAGTTCTGGTCAGTCAGTGGAATGGGCTGCCCAGGGAGGTGGTGGAGTCACCATCCCTGACTGTGTTTAAGAGTAGATTAGATGTGGTGTTGAGGGATCTGGTGTAGGGGAGAACTTGTAGAGTAGGGCTGATGGTTGGACTTGATGATCCCAGGGGTCTCTTCCAACCTAAATGATTCTATGATTCTAATTTGGTCCAACCCTCTGCTCAAGTTAAGTCACCTAGAGCTAGTTGCCCAGGGCCATGTCCAGATGGCTTTTGAGTATTGCCAAAGATGGAGACTCCACAACCCCCCTGGGTAACCTGTTCCAGTGCTCAGTCACTGTCAGTCTTTCCTGATGAGGGAATCTGCTGAGTTTAACTGTGTGCCCACTGCCACTGGTCCTAATGCTGGGCACCATTGAGCAGAGCCTGGCTCTGTCCTCTTTGCACCCACCCTCCCTTCAGGTATTTATATACATTGATGAGATCCCCCTTCAGCCTCCTCTTCTCCAGGCTGAACAGTCCCAGATCTTTCAGTCTTTCCCTATAGGAAACATGCTCCAGTGCCTTCATCATCTTTGTGGCCCGTTGCTGGACTCTCTCCAGTATGCCCATGGCTTTTTTGTACTGGGGAGCCCAGAACTGGACTCTTCTGTGTACTTGTTCTCTAAGGTGTCAGTTTGCTTTTTAAGAACAAAGTAATCTCAGCTCTGAGTGCTGAAGGAAGCAAGCAGATTGCAGGCTGATTCAAACTTGAGTGCTTGGTGGTGTCAGTGTAAATCAAGGCCTTATCTGGAATTCTTGCTTTAAGCCTCTGAGCCCAGGCCAAGCTTTGGTTTGGGGCCCTCTCTGAGTAAAAAGGCCCTTTCCCATTAGAGGACCAGTTAGAATTTCTTTCTTCTTGCCAGCTGAATGAAAGGATGTCAGGTAGTTTAAGAAGGAAATTTGTTATTCAGTCCCCAGATTTATTGCACAAAAATAAAAAAGAACATTAAAGTTCTGGATAATTTTTCTACCTTGAGACAATGAGGAGGAAGATACAAGTCAGTTGAGGCTGAACATTGCTTGAAAAAAATGATTCATAGGATTTCTGTGGAAAGGTTAAGTGTAATGTAGACCTTATTATGTACAACATTGTCAATGCTGGTACTTCTGGAATAAATGCCAACTCTGTAATTCTGAGCAAATCAAAGAAACATGGTTTAGACTGCCATTTTTTCGTAATAGCTTCTGTAGTACTCTTTAAAAGTTTCTTCTAGTGATGATTCTGGGAAAGTATACTAGAAATTAATAAATATGAGACACTAAATCAACAAAACAATTCACTTTTCAAAATGATACCTCACTCTTTAAATTTGTTTGAAAATTTCAGGGATGAATGCATTTGTGCATAAACAGTCCCTAGAAGCTTAAATCAAATTGTTCCTTTTTGAAGTTTCTTTTACTAAGAAACACAGTTGTTCATGCAGTGGGAATATCAAGTGACCTCACATAAAATTAACTAAGCAACCAAAATATGCTTTAAAGCGCAACTCCTCCCCAAACCCCCTAATCAAAACAAGAAAACCAGCCCCCAACTACTCAGCCAGCCATCCCCTTCCCCTTTGCACCACATCCCTTGGAGAGATCTTACCTGCTCCTTTAGGTTTTTTCACTCTGGATATTCACCAGTAGCCCCAAGGCAACACCACTAGCATAAACGGAGCACTATTCAGAGAATGGACTAGCTAGTTTCACCCATCTGAGATGCTGAACCCAGTAAGAGTTTTCAACAAAGGCTCTTGATTTCCTATTTCTCATTTTTCCCCTCACTTGAACTGGCTGAGTCTCCAAAGCAGGCGGCAATCTCTGGACACAGCAGGAAAATGCTGAAGACAGTATCTGGATTCCCCATTCCTCCTCTCATATCCGATTCATTGGGCACAAACGAGGAGATAACAAAGTGTTCTAACAGATGGAATAATTCATCCTTAGGCCAACAAAGATTCCCATCTCCCACTCCTGCAGTCAGATTAAAGTTTTTATTTGCTTAATGTTTCAGCAGCAAAGCTGCTGTTTCTCCCAACCAGTCACAATGTGAGTGTAGAAGGAGACAATCAAAGCTCTAGATGTTGGATTTCTCTGATAAAACCTGTGCTCCATTTTTCCAAATGCATCCAAATTTTCTCACCGGCTGCGAGCGCTGGGATTGTTCAGCCTGGAGAAGAGAAAGCTTCGGGGAGATCTTATAGCAGCCTTCCAATATTTGAAGGGACCCTGCAGGAGATCTGGAAGGAACTCTTTGTCAGGAAGTGTAGTAACAGGACACGGGGTAATGGCTTTAAATTGGAAGAGGGGAGATTTAGATGAGATACCAGAAAGAAGTTCTTTACTGGGAGGGTGGTGAGACACTGGAACAGGTTGTCCAGGAAGCTGAGGTTGCCCCATCCCTGGGGCAGGCTGGATGGGGCTTTGAGCAACCTGGGCTAGTGGGAGGTGTCCCTGCCCATGGTATGGGGGTTGGAACTTGATGGTCTTTAAAGGTCCCTTCCAACTCTAACCATTCTATGATAAAAGCTCTTTCAGAGCTTCTGCCCAGCTGAAGACCTTTAGACATCTAGTAAACTTTTTTAGTAAACTTTTTTTCCACAGCACAGTCCATCGTACCAAGTTCTGGCCCTTGCTTAGTACAAGAAATCTTATCCAAAATGTTAACCAGATTAAAGCCTCTAAGACTGTTAATTTATTGGCTTTTTAATATGACAGGAAGTCTCTATTTTGAGATAATGTGTGCTCACTTTCATCCTCGCAAAAAGAACTCTAAGGATCCCTTACAGAAAAATATTAGGGAAAAAAATCCCCTATCTTTATCATTATGTGATATCTGCCACTATTTCATGAATTATTAGATTTAAGATACTAAGTACACCAGTGCCTCTGGACTAAGAACGTAAAGCTACTTTCACAAAATTATCTGTCCTCTCAATTGAGGTCCAAAATAAGTTACGTGCTCAGAATTACTGGAATATCTTCTCATCTTTTAATATAAGTTATTTCAAAAATAGTTGAATGAGAAAGGCATTATGTAATTCTGCCCTGCATAAGTAATGCTTTTCATGGCTAAGGAGGGTGAGGAAGAATGAATTTATCTTTACCTTCCTCCTACTGAAGGAGTTTTGCCTTCATTATCTATATTAATTGAAGTACTTGAGATCATTCAGCCTCAAAATCCAAAATAAACAGGAACTAAAGAAGTTAAATGTACATTTTTAATGTATAATATTTTTTTAAGATGACTGCACTAGGTACATTCTTCAATGGCCATCGGAAATTTCAGGTCTAAAAGCTTCCTGGCCACCCGCACTGAAGCTATTACACCTTTTCTTTATCTCCGTTAAGAGCTACTGTCACATACTCACCTCTAAGAGTTACAGAAATTCTTAAATAAAAGCAATACAGGCAATACATTTCTCAGGAGGACACAATCAAGCTTCTTGCTGTCTGGAAAACCAAACTCCCCTCATTTGCTTCAATGACTTATCAGTAATTTTTCATTACTATTTTTAAAGCGCACACCCATGAATTCTGCAGAATCTTAAAGCTACCTCAAAAACACAAATATCTGGTTAAACTGACAAATTCACAAATCGTTGAGCTTGCATATACATGCATATACCCGATGGCTATCTAATCTCAGGTACATACTACTCACATGCAAGTGACCAGTCTAATAATATATGCTTGAATATATATATGTATATATATGTATATTATGTATACATATATAACAATATATGTACCTTGAACATCTATACCTCTGCAATAGGAGAAAGGGTTGACATTAAAGGTCTAGTTTTCAAACAGTGTAGTTACAGACCCTTTTGAAACATTTGCATAGAAGCACAATGCAGTGTAATCAAATTACTTTAAGTGGGATATGCAATTTTAAGTTTATTGGACAAGATCTTCAATGGGGAAATAGAATAATCGTGGAGTTGTGAAATTCCCAAGTTTAAATTCAGGTGTAATGAGCTCTACTTCTCCAGAGATATAAATACACGGTCCTGATGGCATACCTAAAGGCATTAAGTAGGAGGAAGAGAGGAAAGAGAAGGTATACTGTGGTATTCCATGCTGCATGACAGCGCTCCTGCCACCATAGACTGAAAATCCAATCCAGTATCACCCTACATCTGACATTTGCTGTATTAGAAACAACTATTTTTAAGATGCCTACTTCTCTATGTCAAGCATAACTATGCTTATCTAGTGAGACAGAAAATGTTCCAGAAAATAATAAAGAAATAAGGTGCAGCTAAGAATGATCCATCACTGTTGAATAGTTAAACATATTTTTGTTCACACAGAAAATCAACAGTCCTGTATTCCCCCCCTCAAATTCCATTTCTAAACAAGAAGCTTACTGACATTCAAAATTCAAGTAAGTTTAGTGATATCTATTAATAGAAACTTTAGTACTATATATAGTCCAGCCTCTGAATCTTCACAACCACAGCAATGTCCATCATACTCAGTAAGTCAGTCTTAGCAGTATCTGACTTACCAGAAGGGATACATACTTTTCTTACCTGTATTTTGCATCCAGTCTAAAAGGGCTTTCTGTGCACTTTGCTAAAATAAAGCTAGCACTTCTATCCAAAAGATCTTATTCTCTGCCAATTTTTATTTCCTTTAGGAAAGGTAAGCAGTACATACCATAAACTAAAATAACTTCAAGGTTCAGCATCAGGTTTCCCCACTCAAGTAAAGAGAAAGTTCAACAGTTCAGAGAGTGCCTGAGTAAGTGTTACTGTCTGCATCGAGTTCCTCCAAGATGGGATGTGTTAGGATGATGTTTATTGTCAGCAGTGATTTGCCCTTTAAAATCTTGACTGCCAGTTCGCACCTCCCTGCTTTCACACATCCATTCATAACAATTTGCTTCTTCCAAATTCCTTACATAAACAATTTCACATTCCATTTACAGAAAGATCAAGCTTTTTCCATGTTTCCAACTTCTCTGCACCCATCAGTTCTAAAAGATCCCAGTCCTCTCTCATCCCTTTAGCATTACATACCACTTTTGAATTCCTACTTTCCTAAAGCAAGCCAACTATCTCTCTCTACACAAACATTGCAATGGAAATCTCACAGTTAATGAGGTTCCAAATACTCCATTCATCATCTACAGAGAAGTTGCTTTGCAGAACAGCACATAAGCCCTCTGTGCACCAGGCATATGAAAGGATACATGAATCAGAAAGGAAAAATACAAAAGCAAATTAATAGTACATAATCCTCCCAGTAGCTATATTATTGGAAAAACGCTATTTTAAAAACATTTGTAATAACATAGCATAGAGTCCACCTATCCATCTTTTTTATGGAGTTGAGATTCACAGAAAGCAGAGATCATGGTTGGAAAGACAAAGTTGACATCATGTTAAATCAGTCTTTTTTAAAAAAAAGAGAAAAAATAGCAGTGAGTTTGAGATTTTTAGAATGTAAGAGCTCCACCCCGTACCTGAAGCTAACATACAAAGCCCAACACTGTATTAAGATAGGATGATTTCAGCCTTCAAATACTCAAACCTATTTCACACACCTAAATCTAAAAGAAAGACTGCACAGAGCAACCTGGGAATCACGCAGATTTCATCCCGTTTTGCTGTATCTCAAGTTTCTCCTGTACAATGTCAACTTTGACATAGGGGAAACAACTGTTGCTAGGCAAAAGCAGACCAAATCTGTTATGCCAAACATTCTCTTAATTGCTTATTATCCTCAAGTGTCAGCTGAATTTCATATAGGGCAGAATGCATTGCTTTGTCACCGAGATAATTTAGCATTAACATATCATTGAACAAGACACCACATACCCCTTCTGAAGTCCTGCTGATCTACTTACAACATGCATTGGGTAACTCAGCATCACGTAAAGAGACTACTTCCCATTATGCATAACACCAAAATTGCATTGAAAACAGCTCTTGGTAAGATCGCTGGTTTAACAGACAGACTTGTATCCCCAGAGTCTTTCTCCCCAGACATAAATGTATTTGGGTGGCCAGAGGCATCACATCAAGTCACGTGGCTAGTCTGAAGTCAAAACAACATCAACAGCGCCCAAGACAATGCTCAGAAGGGATGCTACTGTCAAGCTGGAAGCAGGAAAAATTAAACCCAAACAATCAAGATATGTATTATGTGCTTTATAATGCAGTGAAAAGCTGACTGCCAAATAACAAGTTTTCAGCTCAGCTAATCAAACTGTACTTGTTGGTTCAGCAAAATAAAACTAACAGAAAGAATGTATGAGATGTCAAATGCTGACAAGATAGCTTGCTTCTTTCTGTGATGAAAACTAGCTTGGCAGACCACATCTGCTTAATGTTGCCAAGCTATTTAGTCAGTTGGCTGAAAACCTCTGGCGTTTAGTTCCATTGAAGAGCAATCTGAAAATTTAAGATATACCATGCTAACCTATTGACATGCTCTTTCATCAGTGTGATCCTAAGAACATTTATAAAGCAGAAAAGACAAGCATATTTCAGAAATGTGATCTACTAAACCTCATTTAACGATGGGAAATGCCTTTTAATTATTTTTAATTTTTTTTTTAAGTCTAGCAATACATTGTTGATGGTAAAAACAGATAGAACACATTGACAAGTTAGAGAAGCTATACAGCTTCAGAGGTATTAGCAGTTCACTATTATCTGCTACTGCAAGTAATGACTGGATGATTTGCATCACTGCTCAGTACATTCTGCTGCAAAGATGTACAGTCAGAAGCGATATTTAGTGGTACGTAACTGGACAGATCACCCACCAAGAACTGCTAGCTTGAATTAATTCTTTCCTACCTCCAGATTCTCCACTGCTAGTCTAGTCAACAGAAAACAGCTTCAGTAATTTTTCATTATTGGAAAACTTCAGCATTTGTTCATGAGCAAGTTATGACATTAAGGTCCCATCAGTTAACAATGCTGACTGGTGTTTTAAGCAAGACATTTTATTGACAGCACGGTTCAAAAAATCCTGGGGAGCTGTTCTATCAAAGAGCTCTAAGAGACAACTTAGGAAAGAAAGTTGTTTCCTTTTCTGTAAAGCCACACATCTGAATGAAGTATTCCACAACTACTATAATACTGGTAAAAGTGCTATGTTTACCAGATCAGCCTAGGAGATTTTTTCAGATAATAAAGCCTAGAAACTCTAACAGCTAAGAAACAGATCAACCTGTCAAGCTTAATAGAAGTAAATATCCTTAAAAGTCTTTTATAGCAAAGAAAAATGCTATCCCACCTAAACTCCTTTAAAAAAAACAACAACAAAAACAAACAAACAACAAAAAAGTACAGTTTTATTCCAAGCAGCACAACACTCAACAATAAAAAATACAGTACTTTAATAGAAAGAAATGGTAACATGGTAAAGGTAGACCTGTAATCACTAGCCTTTTGTTTCACAATGTAAATAGTATGTGAGCAGGAGCACAGGAGTTCAGTGATAAAATGAACAGCATGTATGACAGTAGGGAGAACGTAACAGCAGGGGCAAGGTAAGGCTGAAATAGGAAAGCGTATTTCAGCATAAGACTGTAAGGGAGAGAGATGGGCATTTTGCCCCATGCATCAAGCTGACAGAAAAGGATCACAAACGTGACATGAATGTTAAGTTGCCACGAATGGTAAGTTACTCTTTTTGCTCTCTAAAATAGCAATAGAAGACTTTATCCAGAGTAAGGTTGAGCAAGTACACCTCACCATCACTTCTTTCACCTCCTTAAAACTCTGCAGAATATGTGATTGTGGCAAAAAATACCTGGAATATTTGTGAATACTAACCTATTATGCATTTAATCAACATCAGTAAATGAAAGAATTGATAAATATTTTCCAGCTTATCTCAATGACAGCAGTCATAAGTGAACTAAGGAAAAAAACCTCTAAGGGAGGAGAGGGAGAAGGGAGAATTGACAATTACTGCAAAAGAAACATTTACTCATGTCATGAAAACACTTAAATCCCTTCCATGCTCTCTCAATATGAAAAATATTTTTAAATATATATCATTCTTCCATTCCTCTCAGGAAAGACTTGATCCCCAGAGAAGTGTTAACATATATTGGATGTTCATTACACATGAACATGCTGGTATCTTGTTGAAAGCTGTCAGTATTCAGGTGGACCTGGAGCTATGCATATTGGGTCTTCTATCATATATTTAATTTAATTTTAGAGCCATAGTTTTATTAAAGAAAGGTATTTGAGTTACAGCTACAGCATTTTTTTACTCACAACACATAGCTATGACAAGACAAGCACCATTCTGACAAGCAGTTAAAGTTAGACAAGACCACACTTAGCACTAGCAAGAGTGAAAAACAAATGACAGATCAGCTTCCAGTATCAGGAACCCCGACAACAAAATCTCTCTGCTTACACTGGGTTAAATGCTTGTTGAAACATTCCCCTGGGAGATAAGAAAACCACATGGAAAACAAATGCATGCTATGAATAAGAGCCCCAAGAAAAGCTCTGAAAAATCTTGCACAGGCTGTTTAAGATGTCGTCACCTGGGTACAGCGAGGCCAAAAAAACATACCTCGCTCTGTCCCAGCTGCCTCAGTTCACCGTCTACCACCTTCACACAAATTTACTTCCAGCAGTTTAAATTAATTGAATGGGTCCAATGGCGAACCGGCAAGAACCACCACCGTGCGCTAGCACAGCATAGGCAGCAGGGACCAACAACATACTAAAGTGTTCCTGCTACACTTGCCAGCGCTCATCTTTCCTTCTGTAGGATACCCGCGGCAACAACAACAACAGAAGTGGTTTAGCTGTCCAGCGTGCAGGCAGGAGGAAAGACGGAGAAACGACTTTCGCACCACTATTTTTAGAGAAGCCCTCGGGTCAGGTAAGGCCGAGGGCCAGCCGCACCC
>VZTM01012519.1:476275-510831 GCA_013400555.1 Jacana jacana | reverse complement strand
CGGCCGATTGGCGGGCGGGGCGAAAGGGGCGGGGCGAAGGGGAGCGAGGCCCCGCCCCCCACCTGTCCCCGCGCGCGGGGCTTTTACGATTGGGCGGCCGGTTACCTGCCTGGCTGCCACTCCCCACCCTCATTGGCTTAGGCGCGGCGCCGAGGCCGAGGTGAGGGGCGTGGTCGGCCGGCCAGAGCCGGAAGTTCCTGCCCTTGCCCGGCAGGCTCCACCCCCGGCGGGGCGGGCTGTGGAGAGCGGCGGAGGTTGCCTCAGTGTCCCGGCGGTGGCTGTAGTGGTAGCTCCGTGGGCGTGGGGGACTGAGCGGAGCTCTTCTGGGGTTTCTCGTGACGTGGAGGGGAGTTGTGCTTGACCCCGTAGACGGCGGCAAAGCATGGCCGCAACGGGGTTTGTTATTGCTGCCGCCGCTGCGTCCCGAGGGGTGAAGTGCTGTAAAGGGGGGCTGTGGTGGGGCGGCACGGCCCGGCCCTGCTCTGCTCTGCTCTGCTTTGCCCGGGTTGTGCGCCAGCCTCCCCTGCTCGTTTTAGTACCTATATCTATACGTACAGGCGTGATGCCGCGAGAAAGTCAGAGGAGCTGGGAAATAAATGGGTCACCGGAGCTGCGGCTGTCACAGCTGGGCGACAGCCTGGCCCCTTCGGCGCTGCTTCTGCCGCTGAGTGAAGCTCCGCGTTTTTGAGGGTTGTGGTTTTGGGTATTTTTTTTTTTTCCTTCCTACGGCTTTCCCCTCGCAAATAATCTGTGGGTGAACCCGTGCTCAGTAGCGTAAAAGCATGCGTGGCACAGATAGGGTTTTTTAATTACTGTGACTTGAGAATTCCCTCCCAGAGGGTGGTTGGGGGTGCTGTTGAAACTGGGAGGATACACGGGCATCGGGCATTTCGTGGCTACGTTTAACTGCTTGGAGCATTTCAGAGCCCTCGCAGCTCTATCTTTTTAGGCATCTCTTTATAATAAACCCATTTTTTCACAGGGGACTGCATACATCTTACCACTGGTGGAGGGAGCAGTGGAGTGCTGTGGGTGAGGTGGAGGGGTGGGTGCCTTTCAAGGTGGGGAAAAAAAAAGATGACAAAGTGCTTATGTTTAAGGCTGCTTACTCAAGAAATGCCTGTCAGACAAAGGCTCTCCTTTTTTGGATGCTTCACGAATACATCTGTAACTAATAATATGTATCCAAAACTCGCCTGGATGCGTTCCTGTGTGACCTGATCTAGGTGTTCCTGCTCCAGCAGGGGGATTGGGCTAGATGATCTTTCAAGGTCCTTTCCAGTCCCTGATATTCTGTGATTCTGTGTAATAAGAATCTAAATAATTGAGGCAATTCTTTCAGGAAGATGGAGGATAAAAAGTCCAAATACACAAATGTGTAGAATGTGCCGAGAGAGTTTTTGCTGGTGAGGGATCTTTCCACTGATGCTTTGCAGACCGTATCTAATGCTCGTTTATTCAAATGCATGACCTATGGGGTTTTTTTAGTGGCGTATCTCTCCCAACTTGAGTGTTCCTATTTTTTCATACCTTCTTTAAGAAAGACACAATGAGCAGAAGTAGACTCATCAGGCTCATTAAAGATACTTAGAGTTCCTGGTTTCACAAATCCAAGACCTGGTGTGTTTGTGAGTCAATGTTGAGACTGGTAAATCTGAAAACTGGATACTGATTGGATGCAAATTGAATATGATCTTTATATCTCAATCTGTAGAGCGTGTCTAGATCTCAAACCTCCACAGGGAAACATGTCCTAGATTTTGTATAAATAATAGATGACGGTTTTCTTAAAATAAAAATCACATGCTATCTTCAAAGCGTTCAGGTGCTTTGAATTCTGAGTGAAAAAAAAAAGACGAGTTATTCTGTTTATGGTTGCTTACATGTAAAATGGCATAATTTAACTACAGTTGCTATATATAAATATTTCTCAAATACATTATGCAGCCTTGGTGGAAAAGGGACAGTGTTCCAAGTCTGAAGAAAACTGAATGATAGTTGTATAAGCAGAGATACATAGGAAAAATACACCAAATAGGTAAATGGTAGTTTTATTTAGGAAGACTGTACAGGATAGATGACATTACCACAATCGCCAAAGGTTTTTTTTTCAGCTGAACATGTTCAGTTAAAGTAAGAAAATGAAAGTGACAGTTGAAATGTGTATAAAATGAAAGCAACAGCACGGAAGCTGATAAGCAGGAATGATAAGCTAGCAGTTGTGAAACCATGAGAATGAAGAATAGTAGCTAAATGTATGAATGAAAATTCTTAGTTGTTGCTTAAGTGATAAGTGTTACTGAAAATGTGGGGATGAAGAAAGAATAAATCTTGGCAGTGGCATGGTTTCCCTGCTACTTTGAAATACATCAATTATTAAGTAACAGTGCTGATGTTTCGTTTCTTTATTTGATGGAAACCTGGATAATGCAGTAATACTTTGTGGATCTAATTGTATATGGGCTATTTAATCCTTGCTTAATAAGGATGCTAAATGGCAACAGGTAAAGGTAAAAACACTTAAACTTTCAGGACCAGCTAAGTTATATCCCAGAATTTTATGGGATTCTGGTGATAATCAGCCTGTGTGTGCTTGTTCCAGAAATGAAAGAGAGAAACTGACTTGATGCAAAAGGTTATTTGAGCTAAAATAACATGACAGGAACCTTTGGCAAAGTCATGAAAGTCAATATAAGAATCACTTGTAGGAATTGGAGAATTACTGAGTTTCTAGTATCGGCAGCATTGGCTGGAATTTAGGTCTGCTGTTTAATGGGATTAGTATTTCATCTGGCAAATGTAACTGTGTTTTTGAGCTTCTGTGAAGATGTTATACAATATCCTGTTTAGTGCCAATATTCTATTTACAGATATATTGATACAAAACTAGCAACATACATTTATCTGAATTAAAAAAAAAATGCCCACTAGACTTGAAAAGCAATAATATCTTGAAAATCATCATTGAATGGAAACCTGTTTACCAAAGTACAACACAGATATGGTTTTATTCCAATCCTATTTGTATTCTCTATTATGTAAAGAAAACACAAAATATTTACTAGTAACATAGATGCAGCTGTAAATATCTATAGGGAGAGATTACTTCTGAAGCAGTGACTACCTTTGGGTTGTTTTTTTTTTTGGAGGGGGAAGAGGAAGGGCATGGAATGGGATTTACTGAACTGTTTGTTTGAATATTGATGAGTGGAAAGGCATTTGAGTGCAAAGAATATCAAGTCAAATTGTAGAGGAGTTATAGTGTAGTTCAGAACTTCTCAAAAAGATTCATGCTTATGGTACAAATCTTGGATGTAAAAGTAGACCCAGCAGTGTGTCCAGGTGGCCAAGAAGGCCAGCAGCATCCTGGCTTGTATCAGGAATAAGCATGGCCAACAGGAGTAGGGAAGCAATCGTACCTCTGTACTTGGCACTGGTGAGGCCTCACCTCAAGTGTACTGAGTTCAGTTCTGGACCCCTCACTACAAGAAGGCCATTGAAGTGCTGGAGCGTGTCCAGAGGAGAGCTACCGATCTGGTGAGGGGTCTAGAGAACAAGTCCTGTGAGGAGAGGCTGAGGGAACTGGGCATGTTTAGTTTGGAAAAGAGGAGGCTGAGGGGAGACCTCATTGCCCTCTACTTCTACCTGAAAGGAGGTTGTAGAGAGGTGGGTGTTGGCCTCTTCTCCCAAGTGAATAATGACAGGACCAGAGGAAATGGTCTGAAGTTGCAGCAGGGTAGGTTTAGATTAGATATTAGGAAGAATTACTTTACTGACAGAGTGGTCAGGCACTGGAACAGCCTGTCCAGGGAGGTGGCTGAATCACCATCCCTGGAGGTATTTAAGAAACACGTAGATGTGGCACTTCAGGACATGCTCGAGTGCCCAAGATGTAGGGGGGGGTTGTGTGTGTTTAGTTGGACTCGATCTCGGAGGTCCTTTCCAACCATGAAGATGCTGTGATTAATATGTAGTAATAATGTTGTTATACATGGCAGTCATCAGACTATTACTGAAGTAGTGATTTTGCATTTTGATGCAAGTAATTGACAAAGCAGGAAAGCCGTTTGCCTTGCAGAGAGAGACTGAAGAAGCATCTGTTTAGCTTATACAAAAGCTTGATCATAATATAGTAGGATTTGCAAGAGAAGAAAATCTCAAATATTAAAAGGCTCCTTAATCTGTCAGATAAGATGACAGTGAGAACCAGTAAGTGGCAGGTGAAGTTATACTAACTTTTAATAAGCACAAAATCCTTTTCTTTTAACCACAAGAGCAGTTGTTTGGTATAATCCTCTGGAAGACCCACTAAACTCTCTCTCAAGTTAATTAAGACTTGGTATCTTTTCTAAATCCTGGGCTATAAGTCACCCTTCAAATTACAAAGTCAAAGCAAAATTCATGTTATAAAATGTATTGGTTTGTATTGCTATGGAGGTCAGGCTAGATGATCATAATAACTTTTCTAGTCTGTGGATCCTTTCAGTTAGAAAAAGAGCTGACAAGCTAATGGCCACCAAATTGGAACAAATTATGTGGTCAGGATAAGTGGTAAAATAATAGAGGGAGGAAGAGCATCCTCACTAAACATTAGATATGCAGACAGCCTGGAGGTTTCACAGATAATCAACAACTTAGAACCGGATCTTAAAATCTGGAGAAGATGCACTGGTTTCTTTGTGCTCTAAAAGCAGAAGCACAGAAAACTATATTGTGATAGCATTTTGTCGGTATTTTGATTTAGAATGAGCTACTAGTTCTGTATGCTTGAAAACAAATGAAGTAGAACAATACCACTGATGGATACCACTCCTTAGCATCTTCAAACATACTACCCCATCCAATGATGCGCTGGAGCAGGTTGATTTGAGCTCCTTGTTAAAATTCTCCCAATGCCTGAAAGGAATAATGGAGTAGGTTTTCTGCATCTGGCTATGAGTGACTTTTTACCAGACACAGCTGGTCTATCCTTCTGCATATTGTGCAAGCAGTGTACAGAGATGTTTCTGAGTAGCAGCTTTTAGTTCTGTTGCCCCTCCAGTGGAATATAACAGCATGCCAAAGTTTATGTACAGAAATGTAGAAACATTTTCAAATTACTTTTACTATACAGCACTGATATACTCCATTACATCCATAATATGTTTTTAAGATCTTTTTTTATCAGATGGAGTCCCTAGGTCTGCAGAGTCTTTTATTAATCTTAGATACCTGAAACCAGCTAGTTAGAGTAAGGTAGAGGAAATGTGTGTTTCCACTGAGCAAATACACCATTAATTACTTTAATGTTGTTTCCTTTGATTATATTAGTAAGAAAGAGCACATATGTGGATGTCCCATCCCTGGAGGTGTTCAAGGCCAGGAAGATGGGGCTTTGAGCAAGGAATCTAGTGGGAGGTGTCCCTACCTGTGGCAGGGGTTTTGAACTCAATGATCTTCAAGGTCTCCTCCGACTTAAACCAAGCTATGATTCTATGTGTGTGTCTGTTGCTCCTAAATGGAAATGTAAAACACATTCTGCTTTATTCCTTACCTGGAGGTCTTGGTATATGTTGTTGTAAAGGGCAGGAAGATTAAGTGGAAGCTGCTCAGTAACTTCCAGCATGTTACCGTTCATAAAACTACATGCATTACTGCAGAGTGATGTCATCAGTTTCGGCGTATCCCTGTGTTTTAGGCTTGATTATTGTAACCCTGCCAATAGAAACTTGTGGAAGGACCAAGTACGTGCTCTGTAACCTTTCTACCTTGCACCTTTCCGGTGCAATTCTAAAAGCTCATTCTTCCAATTATCATGTTCAGCAGAGGTATTGCAGGGTTAATATAAGATATAAGCAACTAAATCTTTGGCTGCATGGCACAAATATAGTTGGGGGTTTTTATCTTTGGTTGGTTGCTTTTTTTTAAGAAATGGTGGTGTTATCTCTCATGCCCTGGCTGAACTCCAACTAGGTTAACTGTATTTCTATGTCAATGAATTCCCGTGCAAGTTCAGGAGGATACAGAATAATTCACTTCCTGTCTTTTCCACTGACTCATAGGTCAATTAGGACACTTCTTTCAGTTTATCAATCAATTAATCAGTTTTATTTAGGTTTCAGGCATAATACTCCTTTTTCAGTGTGAGTTGCAAGAGCTTACCCGTTGAGTACTAGTAACATTGGGGAGTTAGTCATGTAATGTGAACAGAATTTCCCATAATTCTTCTGTTTTCAATGGGGCGCAACAAATGTGTGATTTTAAACCTGATAAAATGAGGCAGAACTCCTGAGTAGCTACTCCGAATTTGGTTTAGGTTATTTAGGTTTGGCTAATCTCAGTTTCAATAGCTTGTGTTAAACTGGACTAATGAAGGCTACGTTTAACAAAAGTAAGAATGGATGCATAAGGTTTTGTATAATTAACTCAGGTTTGTAGTTTAACTTCTACAGTTTAACTTCTACAATTTAAAATGTTTATTTTCACAGCTTTCATTGAGCTGCTGTCCAGGGTTACTTTCAAGAGAGGCCTCCTGTCATGTCACGACCACCGGCAGGGGTTCGAGTGCAGACCGTGGGACATGTCTTTCTTTTATTATCAGCATAAGGGTTGTCGTAGGTTTTAGAAGAGGATTTTTCTGCTCAGTAGTGGTGGAGATTTCCGGCTAAGCCAGACCATATGCTGATTCCCGGATTTCTTATCTGTAATCAGTCCCTCTTGATGTTGTCAAAGATGTTTCCATTAGAACTGCAGAATGGTTCTTGTGCTTTGGTTTTTCAGCGTTCAAGTACTATACTCGTTATTATGAGACTACATCCCTTACTGCACAAACCAGTAATATATTTATTGCAGTGTTAATATTTGTGACTCCCCACCCACTACAAGTGGCATGTTGAGCGTGGCATAAAAGCACCGAAAAGATCTCCTGCAGACGCTGTAGTTCAAAGTAGTCTTCATGACTACAAATCCTCCATTCTTGACTCGGCTGCTCATCCCCCAGTTCTGGCATCGCTCACATTTCTTTCATTCTGAGCAGGCAACATCTTCATATGTGGAGAATTTGGATAAGTGTTCCTTGTTTTGAGGTCAACTGAGATACAGTTCCAAGACGCGAGCTGAGAAATAAGTAATAGGATGTGAGCTGTATTCAGCAGAGCCAGCAAGTGGTGATTGTTTACACTGTATGGGAGTCTCCAAGCTCATAGTTCTTATCTCCATGGCAGAGCAACTGATGCAGCAGAGATCTCTGCTGGCACCAGGGAACAGTTTTCACCACATGCTGGTCACAAGGAAAGGAAACCAGAAATTTTTGTGTATAGTGCATGCTTGTCCAGTATCCTAATTACAGCAGTGTATTCAGGAGCTTGTTTCTCCAGTATAAATATACACTCCAAAATACTAGACTTCGGTTCCTATGCTTTCTTCCTTGCCAGTTCATCTGACTGTCATTTATAGTCATCACAGCAGTTGTACTGCCATGACTCAATTGCATATACTGTCATAAAAGAAGGTAAGTTAGACAATATTTTATTGTATAGATATTTATACTTTTGTACAATACGCAGCTAATAAAAATGAGCCCGCTTGGGGGCTAATTTCTACTGGCTAAATGTTGGGTAGATTATGAAACTGCTCGCTGACCTGTGGTTGACTTAAAGTAAATCAGTGGAAACAGTTTGTAGAATTGTAAAGCTATTTTAAAATAGCTGCTGGGCAATCTTTAAACAAACAAAACAAAAAAGCATGCTCAAGGAAAAGCAAACAAGAATACAAATCCCCAAAAGAAATTAATTAAAGGGTTTGAAAGTTTCCTGTCCCTTTATAAGTTTTGTGTATTTGCAGCCTGTGATGGTATACCACAACAATAAGCCTTATTCACATGGCTTACCACAATGAAACTACTAGAAATAATCACATGAGGAACAGCTGCAAGAGTGAATTTGTGGATGTGGTGTAAATAGGAAAATTGTAAAAACAGGCTGCTGAAATTATCATGAGTAGCACAACACGAAAGGGCAAGATTCAGACATCTTTCCAAGAAATAAAGAACAAATGCCTCATAACCAATCCTGGACTGTAGGGTGGACTTTGTAATTTATAACCTGGTGCAATGCTACCTAAAACCAATGGCTCCTAATCAAAATAATAATTCTGTTATTTGAAACCTTTCAGATGTCACCAATTACCAGTGTGACTTAGGATGAAACTCTGATTTCTTAGAAGGGCAACTGGAATGCACTTAGCTAGTAAGCACAAAGGTCTTGGAGGAGGATCCCCATGCATGAATCAATACAGACCAGCTCAAGGTGCCTACTGTCTCCTATTTTCCTATGAAACATGATGACTGGAAGCTCATGAGCATTTGTCAGCTTTCCTTTGCAAGGACAAGAGAAAAAGGTCACTTTAGACTTGATGTCCTAGGTTTTCCTGCTGTGCCGTTTAGTGTGTTTATGCCCTTGAAAAAAAAAATACATGTAAGAAATTAACATTCAGAATTGATCTTGCTTGCTGCAGAGGATTTACTCTTGGATTTTACTCCTCTGTCTTCCAAAAACTATTGAGCAGTCCTTATGTTTCATTTTAATTGCACTGGGGAGCAAAATAGATTCTCAATAAAATGATGGGGTTATACTCTGTGTGCAAGCTACAGCTACCTTGTTCGGTGCAGTATTACCTCTAACAGCCATAACACCTAAGAGCCTTCCAGAAGCTTATTAAACAGCCTGACTAACACTCTTTTTTTTCTTATAGAAAAGAGTGTGTCTCTTGGAATGTTTTGACTATTTTTCATAAAATGTATTTCTTTCATCCATCCATGTATTACCTCCTTTTTTTTCTGTTAGACAAGGAAAATTCGCAGAAAGAAGCCTTCAAAGCCTGTGGTGCAGGGTCAGGGAAAACATTGCAGGAGATCCCTGGGAGGTTCTGGCTCCTCTATTGTAAGTCTTTTCTCTGTAGAAAAGTCTCACGTGTCAGTTGCCAAATACAGATTTATTTTGGAGGCATGTTGTCCTTAGGTTCTCTCCTAAACACTCTGCAGCTGTCCTCTAAACTGATAAATCCTTCAGAAGCTAACATGGCTTATACTCCAAATATAAAAGCAGCTGTAAGGAGATGCAGGGCCACAGATTTACTGATTTATTCCATTGGCTGCAGCCATGACAAATTGTCTCTAAGTCTCACATTTACTATGGAAACAACCATATAAGTGGTTTTTGTATTTTAGATATATAACAACTAAGCAAACATAAAGCCCTGATGCAAATTTTGTTTCCGTTTCTCAGTACGGTTGTTCAACCCTCTGGTAGCAGTAAAATCAGACTAAATACAAATGCTGCTGCTTTCAACAAGCTTTGCATGTATTTTACAAAGAAATCCGTAATACATCATGAAAAATAGGTCTTTGGTCCTTATCAGCTTTCAGATCTCGGTTCAAATAACAGGCAGATAGGATCAAACAAACTGTCCTCTGTCCCTGTGGCTGGCTCAGCCAGCATTCCAGCCCTGTCCTTTCTCACTTACTCACTTTCTCAGGGTCTCCTTGCATCTTAGTTCTAAGACAAGGGGTCATCTGAGTTTGTGGAGCGGGGATCTGTTTGGGATACCATCTGTCTTGCAGCATCATCCCTAGATTCGTTGTTTGCTGAGCCTTATTAAGTCACGTTTCCATTTCTTTCTTCAACTTTTATATCATGCTCTAGTTATCTTCACTCATAGTTTCTCGGTGTCCAAGTTATGTTTTAAGGAGAAATCCCTGCGTCTTTTCTCCAACTGAATCCACCCATTACCTTCTTTCTTTCTCTTCCTGTTATTTGCGGTCTTCTTCTTTAGTTTTGCTCTTAGTTATTGTTCTTATCACAAACTTTCCTGCTTGCTTTCTTCTTAAAATTACTGACCGTGCAGTTGGGAAGACTGGGAGGGAATAAAAAAAAAATAAAATGCCTTTAACCTGTTTTAAAAATGTAGCATATCCCTAATAAATGTAAAGGAGTAATCCCATAACCTGGAAGCGTTGTTAGAAAATGCTGGTTTGAGTGAAAAATCCAATATAAGGTAAAAGAACCAGACCAAAGAACAAGTAAGTAGAAGGTAGGATTAAACAATAAAAAAAAATAAATCACACAAGTACCCAAAGAATGTAACAGAAAAGGAAAAGAAACAAAGCATTTAAGGCAGCTCACTTAGTGATGCCCAGTTCGGACTAAGCATAGGAAGAATGGTGTAAAGGAAACTCTGACTTCCAGTTAACAATTCTGCTACTGCGGTTTTAACTTCTTGTAATTGTAACCTAAGAGTTTCCTGGAAACTCCTCGCACGGAAACACATTCAGCCTACTGAATGTTGTGCAAGCCAAACATTTCGCTTGCTGCTGGAATGAGCTTGGAAATCTGAATTTAGTACATTTTTTAAAAATACATCAGGCTGGGTTTTATAAAGCTGCGGCGAAGGGTTGCAGCTCCAATAACCATGAGCTTAAAAAAGAACCAATTCATCAAACAGAAAATAAATTATAATTTTGTTTGAGATCAGGCCTCTGAACAACTGCTGTCCTACGTCACCTTCTCCTTCAAAAACTAACCATTCCCCTGTCCATAAGTCTGTATTAATTGAGACTGAAAAGAGTGAATAACTCTGATTTAAAGAGCAGCGTAAGCGGGTGTCCTAAGAAGCTGAGGCTGTGCCTTTCCACTCCGTAGAGTATTTTGTTCCAGCAGCCAGAGGTGCTAATGAAACCTAAAGGTCAGCTCCATCAGCACAGGTATGAGCAACTGCAACCATGTCCTGCCTGCCAGCCCTCCTCGGCCACCAGCTGCCATCACAGCATGTTGTTTCCAGCCAGATCTCCAGCCCCTGTAGCCTTTCGATGGACTAAGCTTCTCTTAAGCTGTACTCGTCCCAGCTCCCGGGGTGGCAGCAGTGATGTGGGCTCTGGCGTGGAAGAGCCGATGAGATCTGCAGCACCCCATGGAAAAGGAACCCCGTGGGCTGTGCCGGACGTGGTATATTGGTGACAAATACTAAGGAAAAGCTGGATGCTGCAAAATCTGAACTTCAGCTCCCACCAGAGCCCAAGTGAGCTGTCTTCACACCAATGTATAAAGAAGCCTTTTATACCTATGATTTTTATTATCATAAGACTATTTCGGGTGGCAAATTGTTGGCAGGACAGCCTCATCATGGTCCCTCAGAATACCCTGAGACAGCAGCACAGTCATAGACCATTTTGGCTACACCCATAGCTGGGAGATGTTCACTAGAGGGGGTGTCAGGTTCTTTGGGTTTACTGTGAGTCTTGGAGAGGTACCACTGCAGCCTTGGGGAAGCTGAAAATTTCCAGGAACCTTGGGATACCACCAAAGGCTTTGCATGTGACTCCCATGTGGCTGAAGGCCTAAATGCCTTAAATGTCTCTGTTCGGTTCTCAAAATGGCACAGACATTGAAGCTGGGGTACATCTCACAACCTAAAGCGTTGCCTGAAGGCTGCTATGTAGATGAAGGATAGCAACATATATCTCCAGAGGTCAGTTCATTTGATCTCCTTCAGACATTTACCTTCGAGTGAGAAGAAGGAGGTGTCTCTTTTGAGCTATCAGCACTAAAGTGTAATGCAACTGGTATAGATACAGATATCCATCTTTTACATACCTAACTTTCCTCCCCACAACAATTTTTTGTGAGACTCTCTCTCAAGCTGCAGCCTGAGGGAGGACGAAAGTATAAAACTGGAACTTTGGCAAGGATACAGATGGGTTATGCTTGCACCATGCAATCAAAATTAATTGTTAAACTTTTAAAAATCATAGAGTCACAGAATCATAGAATGGTTGGAGTTGAAGGGACCTTAAAGGTCATTGAGTTCCAATCCCCCTGCCATGGGCAGGGACACCTCCCACCAGAGCAGGTGGTCTTATCCAGCCTGGCCTTGAACACTCCCAGGGACGGGGCATACACAGCTCTAGGAAACCTGTTCCAGTGTCTCACCACCCTCACAGTAAATAATTTCTTTTTAGTAAAAATCAGTGTGCCTTTCCATTGATGAGCTGTGCCTCTGCAGTGCAGAAGAATCTAAGTTTCCTCCTGCAATTGCCTTAGCTGTTGCAAAAAGTCTAAGGTTTAGCTGGTCACAGAGGTCAAGCTTTCCTTTTATCATAGAATAGATCCCCTAATCAATACAGCTTTGTCAATGGGGTCAGCACAGTTGCAGGTAACCTGTACCCCCCCTTACAGGACAAACACAGGATTGTGGTCTGAACTTTTCCTGAGTAGTAATTTCCTTTGGCACTTCAAAATGTATTCAGTTGTACTTTTCGTTCGGAGATACAGCATAGAATAGACCCTTCCAACCTAGGCAATTGTGTGGTTCTTCTATTTTATACTCAGAAATACAGATGAACAAAACAAAACCATGCAATGTGGTCTTTGTTGAGGCTTCATTAGGTCGGCTGTCTATCTTTAATTTACATTTAAAACAAAGAATCAAAAAAATAAAAAGAGGAAGGGAAATCAGCCATGGCAGTATTTGCATTAATAGAATTCTGTGGACTGTTACCAGATTTTGCACAGTTCAGTAACATTTGGCTCTGAAGCACAGTACTTGTATTTCAGTTATTTGACTGGGAAAATGAGACTTGGGAGTTTATATAATAGTTTGTTACAGATAAGCTTTCAGTGGAAGCATCAAAGAATGACTTATTCCTATTCATAGCTAGTTCTGCTTCTAATAAATATATCAAAGACTTAGCAGAATTCAAACTTACAGTTTTGAACACAGCATATAAAAATAAATTCCTGTAAGTTATTACATAAGTCAGTAAACCAAACATCCTATAACATCCAGAGAAATCAAGCGAATTCAGTGATTTGATCACAATTAAACTCTACCTTAAGTGTTGCCAGTTCTACTCACACCAAGAAGGGTCTTGCTCCCTGAGAAGTCCCCTTGAAATAAAACTATTTATTGGGAAATGTGGTAATAACCCTAGAAAGATATAAAGTTAAGGTGTCAGAATTTCTATCAGAATCAGACTTGACTTAGTGATAGTAGATAGCAAATATAAAATTAATTAACTATTCAGGTGGTATTTTACCACAAATGATGTGCTGTGGGTATCAGTCACTTATAAATACACAACAATAGGCAAAACTGTATGTTTTCTTTCATTGTTCTAGATATCAGAAGTGCTATGATTTTGTTAAAGGAACTTTTCCATTGACAGGTTGGTTTACCTACAACAGATACTGACACAAAATTTCAGGGGACATCTGCTGTGATAAGAACAATTACTACTTGTACCGGAGAACTGTTTAAGTCTAAGCTAAGTTGTATGAGAAGTCCAGTTACCCAGTTAAGTGTGTGCTTAATTGTGTGAAGATAATTTCTTTCAGGCTGACTGAGTCTTTGCTTATGCCTTTAAATCTAGTTTTAATGATCATTTTCTAACCCTGCCCTTCTCAATAACGTTCTTCCTTTTGAAAGTCTCCGTCACCCATAAGATAATTCTCACTTCTCATTGATTCAGCTGCTCTTAGGGTTGCCGTCACTGTGGCAGTTCAATTGCTTTATTTCTGCCTACCATTTCCTTTTCTCATTAAAGCTGAAGGTGCAGCTTTGGGAAGGAGCTTTTGCAGCACACTCTGTGTAAGTTGTTACTCAGAGGTATGAATGAAATAGCCGACAGTCCCCGTGAAAGGTTTGCATTGATGCTTGAAAGGCTGCAGTGGTTTCCTACTTGTCACTGTTTGTGTATCGGCGTGTTGCAATTGGATCTCTAAAGTGCTATGTGGTCTGGATCCTATCTATTTACAATACCACTTCCCTCCCAATGACAGCTGAGATAATCACATCTGCTTTGGTTCGCAGCTCAGATACTATTGGGTGACTAAAATAGTAAAAAGAGGGGGGAGAGGGGTGGGGGAAAAGAGCCAGAAAGCCCACCTCCAGCCTAGTGTCAGGTCCTTGACTCTGTCAGCACTTGATTCAGCAGAGTCCAAGGGCATGTCACAGAACTGAAAGTAACCATATTTTAAAATGCGTGCTGTCACAGTTGCGATAGCTTGAATTTAGACAGGGCCTCATGGGACAGATGGGTTTGTGTCAGGCAATACTAGGACAGAACCCGGGGCTGACCACATCCACATCCAGATATCATCAGAAAAAAAACCCCACAACAACAAAAAATCCCCCCCAAAAACCCCAAAATACGTTTTGTTTTTCATGCAATAACTGTGAGTCTTTAAAAAATTCTCCCCACAGATTTTCATGCACATGAACTCAACAGTGATGCCAGCAGGGGCTTTCACTCCCACCCTGAACAATATCAGTACACAGAGCAGGCTGAATCATCACTTGGCTTCTCCTCCAGGGAGAAGGATCCCATAGCTGAAGGAAACCGTGGCACTAGGAAAGAAGGGGGTTTTCAGCTTTGCGTAGGTATCACTTCTCAAAACATTCCTGCTACTTTTTTCTCCATTAAGAAGAAATGTTAACAGAAACGTTCTCTCCCTGGTGGTAACACACAATTATCTAATGGCTTGTCGCCGAGTAACAGATACCCTCCCTACGTAAAGACTGCAAGATGTTCCCCAAGCACGGGCTTCTGACATGAGAGGCTTTGCTAGGGAGTAGCAAAGCTGGGAAGTAGGTGTTGAAAATCCTCCTACTTGTTCTGCAAATGCAGGGTGGTGGCAGAGCTTGGACAGGCACATGGAGTTCTTCCTGCTCTCCGGGAGGATGAGCTGAGGCACAGCCATAAAATGCCTCAGCTTGGCATCAGGTTATTGTGGATAACCTCTTAAGGCTTCCTCTCCTCTCCTTCTGGGAATAATACTGGCATATTCTTGAATTATTTTTCTTCTATCTCAACTGAAAGCCCTTACAGCATGTATTTGAAGTCTTGCTTTTCCAGAGTGAGGCAAAGTTTAGGAAAGTAAGTCAAGATGTGGGAGTGAGTGATTTTGATGGAACTTCAAGACAGCTGGAAATGGGGATAAGCAGGAATGACTGAAATACTGCAAATATTGCATACTTTAATGCTATCATGAGACCCTGGATCTTCTCTGTCTTCCAAGTCTATGTAATGGTTACCAGAAAGGCGGCCTTCATTGAAATAAAGAGCTGACTCTTCTAGTAACATATGTCAGGCCCAAAAAGGAAAGTACAGAACTAGTGAAAGGTGACATGATGTGGGCCGGGTGGCATCTGTTAGGTTTTCACAGCCCCTCACAATACTACACTTCCTGAGGGACAAGCCTTGGCTTTCACTGGAAAGTGAAAGTTCCAGAGCTGGATGAAAAGCTTACCTTTCACCACCATGAACACTGTGTGAGCTGAACTTTGTACTCAAGGGTGTCATAAAGACTTCGGTGGCCCATGGCAGCATAGTAAAGGCCTTCACTCTGCCTTATAGCATATGTGGATTGTCTACACAGCAAGCATGAGGATGAAGTCTGGTCAGCTGAGAGCCATGGGATGGAGAGCCGTTCTGTGTGGCCATCTAACTGCAGCGCCTGCAAGGGTCAGATACACAATGCACACACACAAGGTCAATACCTTCAGTATTGAAGGTATGGCTTGTGTACAGTTTATCCATTTAAGTGCCAAGGGTGCTTACTGATGGTTCCCAAGAGGGGCCAACTGCTATGAAAATACAGGAAAAGCGATATCTCTGGTAAGCAGTGCCAACAGTCCTGCACAGATCCTAGCAATCCTAGCCCTGGCTGATTAGACACACACTTGGGACTGCCACTGTTTCTGTAGCCTCCCAAACCTTGACAAAGGCACTTTTCTCATGGCTGTTTTTCTCTCCATTCCTCACTTAGAATCATAGAATTGTCTAGGTTGGAAGGGACCTTTGAGATCACCTAGTCCAAACATCAACCTAACTCTGATTAAAAAACAAAAATGACCCATCACTAAACCGTGTCACTAAGCACTCTGTCAACCCAGCTTTTAAATACCTCCAGGGATGGTGCCTCAACCACTTCCCTGGGCAGACCATTCCAATGCTTAAGAACCCTTTCAGTGTAAATTTTTTTCAATATCCAACTTGAACCTCCCTTGGCACAACTTGAGGCCATTTCTTCTTGTCCTATTGCCTGGGACTTGGGAGAAGAGACTGACCTCCGCCGCTCTACAACCTCCTTTCAGGTAGTTGGAGAGAGCAACAAGGTTTCCCCTCAGCCTCCTCTTCTCCAGACCCCCTCTAGCTGGAGGTAATCCCATTGTTTTACCATTTTTGGATTCAGTCACTGGATGCCAGCCCTCTTGCTCACCCCTATCTCCGCAGATGCTTGCAAAGCCACCTGCAGCGAGTAGTGTTAAATACGTCTCTCCAGGAACCTGTGACCAGAGTCTTAGTTCAGAGGTGACTCTGAACATTTCCCTTCAACTACCTCGGCTCCCAATTCACCTAGAGATAGAGTGAACAGCCAAAATCAAAAGACGTGCTGGTAGTCTCCTGCTGAAAGCCCTTCAGTGTTTGCAGTCCCTGATGCAGGGAGAGTGTCTTCAGATTCCCGGCAACCACCCCATCGCCCTGCATCGGTCTCTGCCAGGTCGCTCTCCTTAGGGCCACGCACCCCTGTTACTGATGATCACTGAGTCAGAATGAGGACAGGTTTTGGTTTATTTTTTTTCCCTTTGCCAGCCTTTTACTGCTCTAGATTTTGCTGAGTGCCAGCGGCCTTTGGCATCCCGCTGGCTTGCACACCTGAGCGCAAATATCCCATTTGTTCTCCGAACAATGCTTCCTTCTTTCCCTCCTGGCTCCGCTTCGCTCGCTCGCTCGCTCCTTCCCCTGGCACGCCGTACCCTTCAATGCTTGTACAAAGCATTCCTCTGAGCTGGTGGGGCTGCTGTCATCCCTCCCAGCCTGCTGGGCACAACCTGCTACTGCTGGCAAGCTCTTGCAGAGTGAGGTAATCCTCTGCAGATCTTACACCAACATCCCCATGCCAGACATTGTGTTGGCTCACGTTGTTTGTTGCAATGTGTAGAGCTCCTCCTCCTCATTATTATTATTTATTATTATTATTGTTAGTATTTTCTTCCAAAGGATTTGAAATTCAATCTGTGCTTGTCTTTCTGCTTCTGGGCTTTTCTGTCAGAGAGCTCTGAAGTCTCTGTGTTGGCATCTGTGAGAGGCGATTGTCCTTCCTCCTGTACGTTCCAGCCGGGCTAGGTAACTTCCTCTGTTTCACAAATTCTAGTTGTTTTGCTAGCATTTAACCCAAGTCTTCCAGCTTTCTGATTCCAAATCTTATGTTCTAGTTTTAAATAGTCTTGAGTCATCCAGGTCAACCGTTCAAAGCAGTCAGCTCCGGAGCAGTCAACCTTCTCCAGCGTTTCACCCTCTTTATCTGCCTCCTGATGAAAATAGCCTTCTTATATGCTTCAATTCACTTTTACATTTTCACATTCTGTAATACTCTTTCATAATTCATCTGCCTGGTTTCATGAAACACTAGCAAAGGTATTAAGTGCTTCAGCTCCTTGCCAGAAACAAAACTGTGACCTGGCAGGTTTCCATTTTGCTGCAGTTGTATTATTGTTATAGCCATTATCTTCCAAGTACCCAGGCAAAATAGTTGCTGTAACAACAAAAAAAAAGGCAAAATACCTTTCATTAGCCCAACTTTTTACCAGCACCTCTCGGGTTTTTATTCCCAGATGAAAGTTAAAAGAATGCCCACTTATTCTCTACATCTCCAGATTGTTTTTAGCACTAGCGGGCCAACATGCAGCTCCACGGTCCTGCTCAGACATTTTCTTAAGTTTCTTTTCTTCACAATAGTGTTTGTTTGCTCAGCGATGACTCAGAACAGAAAAGGATGAAAGAGGTCAACCTATGGCAGCTTCTCCGCCTTATAAGGGTGCAGTTATCCACCCTAACAGGAAACACAAGGCTCCTTCATGAATAGATGTTACAGAGGTGTATAGAGGCCAGAGAAGCCACGGTGCTATGGTCTATCTAGCATGTATGCAAGGTGACTTGGCGTAAATTAATGACATTAATTTAGTGGAGGTAGGAATCCTCCTTGAATTAAATGTACTGAAAAGAGAAAGGATTTACAGACTCCCGTAGGAGGAATCACCGAAATCAGAGAGAATCACAGAATCTCAGGGATTGGAAGGGACCTTGAAAGATCATCTAGTCCAATCCCCCTGCTGGAGCAGGAACACCTAGATCAGGTCACTCAGGAACACATCCAGGCAGGTTTTGAATGTCTCCAGAGAAGGAGACTCCACAACCTCCCTGGGCAGCCCCTTCCAGTGTTCTGTTACCCTCACTGTTAAGATGTTTTTCTTCATATTTAAGTGGAATTTCCTCTGTTCCAGCTTGCATCCATTACCCCTTGTCCTATCACTGGATGTCACTGAGAAGAGCCTGGCTCCATCCTCCTGACACTCACGCTTTACATATTTATAAACATTAACAAGGTCACACCTCAGTCTCCCCTTCTCCAAGCTACAGAGACCCAACTCCCTCAGCCTTTCCTCATATGGGAGATGCTCCACTCCCTTAATCATCTTGGTAGCCCTGCCCTGGACTCTCTCCAGCAGTTCCCTGTCCTTCTTGAACTGAGGGGCTGAGAACTGGACACAATACTCCAGATGGGGTCTCACCAGGGCAGAGTAGATGGGGAGGAGAACCTCTTGCGACCCATTAACCACACCTCTTCTAATACACCCCAGGATGCCATTGGCCTTCTTGGCCATGAGGGCACAGTGCTGGCTCATGGTCATCCTGCTGTGAACATCAAAAGGGTTTGCTCCTCTCCTTGTGCCCTAAAAGGCTCTTTATTGGTGGCTGTAGCCTGGAAGGAGCTCCTCTCACCAGACCCATGCTAACCCCTAATGGGTTAAAAAGGTGATTTGTTCTGGCTCAGGGTGGGTAAATAACTTCAAATGTACAGCCATGAGACAATATAAGACAATACACACAAGCTGGTATTACAAATTGGCAACCATCCTGTAACATGGGAAGACACAGATGTTCCAGCTGTGTTTACAAGACACCTCACACACAGTGGGAGGGGTCTGAATATTGAGGAACACCCTAGAGATGGCTGGAATCCCCCCTCTTTGTCTAAATGCATCTGGATCAGCAAAGCTCACTGAAGCGTTTCAGGATCTTACTTCTGCCCTCTGACTGCACGGCTACAGCGTTGACTCAGCCTCCAGTTTACTTCCTCTTGGATTTCCCCATCGTCAGATATTTTTTCCTCTGTCTATTGTAGGAGTGAGATGTTACAAAACAGAAGTCACTATCGTTTTATAAACATTGCTTTTGAGTAAAAGTCTGGATTAGGGTGGAGTTACAATAACAGAACTTTTATTTATCTTTTGAAGATTGACACTGATTTCTCGTTCCTGGCTGAAGGAGACACAGCACTTGGATTCTGGGCTCTCGGCAGCCCTTGGGCAGCACTCTCTCCAGGACCATGCACCGGCCTGTGATAACTCCTTTTTAGCGATCTGCTTTGTAATCCATTGCATTGAAGTAACACTGAAATCAGGTTTGTTTAACTTCCAAGGAGCAACCTATGAGAAGTCAGGAGTCTCCATCAGTCACTTCTCAACAGCATATGGAGAATGGTGCAAGAGAATTTTAATTTGGGGCAGTATCTGTGCCATTTAATAGTCATAAGTATTTAAATCACACTTTAAGTGTTTCAAGTCTACTCTGTGAATAAATCCTTACATGACTCTCATTGAGTGCCAACCATTTGGGGAAGGAGAGACAGGGCAAATTGCCTACGGCAATGGGAGTCATTTGGTGGAGTGAGGATTACGACACCGGATTTCCTGCCTCCCAAATCTCTTCTGGTTCTTCCAGATCAGGCTGGCTCCCAAGCAGGTAATTAGATGCATATCAGTCACACCTCTTATAATTTTCTTATCTTTATTTATGAGCTGTGATTCTCCTACTTAAGGCTGTTGTACTTCAGAGTATTAATTAGCCGTGCTTTACAAAACAGCTCAGAGCAGTTTTTCATCTGGGCGTTCATGAAGTCAGCTCCGAGAAAGGTGTTAACTAAGCTTTTAACAAGGCTAGAGAAAAAAAACCCACCCAAGGCCCAATTACAATATATTTAAAGGAGCTTACCTCTCTGCCAACCAAATAACAGCAAAGCCACATTTAACCGCCCACAACCATGAGGGCAAATTAGTCACATAAAAAATTATAGCTGCATATGTTGTGTTCAGGCAAGAGGACCACATGCTTAAACAAAATCAACTTTAACACAGTTAAAAGAAACTCATACATTTTGTAAGCAAGATGCTTCTATATAAAGTGGTGAGAGGAAGCTGTATCTGTGCTCAGTTGTGGAGGAGGAGGAAGCCAGATCCTCAACTGCAACAAACTGGTTTTGGTTCAAGAGAATGAATGGATGGAGTTACATTGACTTAATCCATGTAAGGATCTGCACCACATTTTCTTATAACCACAAAACACAAGACTTTTAACTCATTTTGACAGGGCGAGAGAGTGTGGCTGCATTGAAAGCAATCTTGCTCACACATTGAGGAAACTGTTGGCCAGTTTTGTTAGATTTGTTGTATTGTTTCCTTTTCCATGTCATTGAACAATTCTCCTCTCCATTCCAGTCGTCCAGTATTTTATCGTCTGGGGTTGTTTATTTTTTTTCAAAGACACCTCATCCTTTCGATATTTTACCCAACCCAAACTGCTTCACTGTTTCTGAAGAATTCTTGCCTCTCTGACCCTGCTGAAGAAGGGGCAAATAGCAATAAGGAAGTCAGCTGTGCCCACGAAGACAAAGGCTAGATGATACTTCCCAGAATGACTAGAGGTTTGAACATGAAGCCTGAGCACAGGGTTTCTGTATGCTTTCAACCTTTTTGAAAGAGAGAGTGGTCAGTCAGTGGAATGGGCTGCCCAGGGAGGTGGTGGAGTCACCATTCCTGACTGTGTTTAAGAGCAGATTAGACGTGGTGTTGAGGGATATGGTGTAGGGGAGAAGTTGTAGAGTAGGGCTGATGGTTGGACTTGATGATCCCAAGGGTCTCTTCCAACCTAAATGATTCTATGATTCTATGAATCTATACAGGCACAATCTATTTCTTCAAATTAATCACTACCTGACCTGCTGCCTCCGACCCCATCCCATCTCCCCAAAGAAGAGCCATGCTGGTTAGCTGTGTTTAGAGACCACCCCTAGGCCTGCCCAAGAAGTTAAAAGAAACCAGAACAGGACCACTGCTCTATCCTTTGCATAGCTGGTTGGGACCAGGAGCAAAGCATATTACAAAATAAGAGTAGTAGCACGTTATAATAGTTTCTTTGGTCCAAGGGATTGCATAGGTGAAGTAGGGCAGAAGTGACCCTACACAATACTGAAAATTGCCTTCCCCAAAGCATGACTCAACCTCCTGATAATAAAGTGCCTGTTTTCATTTTTGGTGTTTTCCTTCTGAATCTCTGTGGCAAACTTGCATCACAATTTTCAAATCTTTCTTTGCAACGTCCAGACCTCAAAACTTTTCCTTTGGAAAAATCAAAGCAGAGATTCTCAGGATATCTCTGGGTTTCACTCTCTGAGGTTAAAAGAAGACCATAAAATATAGTGAGTCTCATGATAAAAGTACAGGATACGATAATACATCTGGCCTACTTTTTTTATCTTGCAGCCTCTCTAGTGCTGAGATAGAAGGGCAAAGGTGGGTACTGAAGCACACGTTGCTACCAGCCTGTTAGTACATGTACTCCAGGCTCATAATTCTACGCTCCAGGGCTGTCAGTCACGATGAGCAAAATATGTGTGCGTGTATATATAACATGTGAATCTGAGCTCACACAAATGTGGAATGAGAATCGAGTCTTTATCTTTGCATAATTTTTGAGTACTTGATTACACAAGGAACAGTCAAAAGAGAAAAGGAAATAAATTGTGTCAGCACATAATATAGTCATGGGCTTTACAGACAAGGAGAAATTTCCATGTAGCCATTGAAGTTGTTGACCCAGTAATCAAAAATAGCCCTTTCTGAACTCTACACTCATGGCACCAGTGTCTCTCTTGTGTAAGGCCACACTTCTCATGTAGGTAGCACTGCAGAAGGTAATCGTAGTGAGTAGGTGAGTGAGCACTTTAGCCTCCTGAATCACCTAGAGAGAGAGTCTTCCAGCTAGAGACACGTTTGATTCTCTCTAAACTTTGTAAACCTTTAAACCTGCACTGAAGAGTTAACTTTTTACTGTCATTGCCTTGTTCCCAGTGTATTCTTGTGATCAGAGCAGAGATGCCTGGATGCCCCCCAGTTTCTCTTTATCCCCTGCAGCTGCAAGATGGCATTGGCCACCATACAGATCTTCACACACCTCAGCTTTCCTTCTCTCCNTATGGGAGATGCTCCACTCCCTTCATCATCTTGGTAGCCCTGCCCTGGACTCTCTCCAGCAGTTCCCTGTCCTTCTTGAACTGAGGGGCCCAAAACTGGACACAATACTCCAGATGGGGTCTCAATACCAAGAGCACTATTTAGGAGCTGATGTGTCAGCTAGCATAACGCCCAGTTTATCTCCTTGTCAGCTACCATTCCCTTGTCATACAGGGTATTTTTTCCTGGTGTCCAAGCTTTGAGACTTAGACCCCTGCTGTCTGGGCTTTGTGGACTCTTTCTCTTCTAAAGAAGTATCCTTTCTGGATAACTTTTTTTATCTGAATGAATACCCAATCCTTGGTTAATGTAAAAACAAAATCCTTTCTAAAATGGACACGGCAATCTTGATTCGGTCACTCTTGAGTTTATTTTTCTGAATCCCTGTGTAAGTCCTTCTCGGTTTATGACCAGTCTGGTGAGATTATAAATGATCTGTTTGAGGCTGGTCATCCACCACTCCATACATTCTAGTTAGGACTGATGAAAAGTGTCTGAGAGAAATAAATATTGCTGGTTGGCAAGTTCTGAAAAGTTTCACCAAACATGTTTACAGGAAGGAAAAGCCTGAAACAGGTAGTGCTAGAAAGATATTTGTGTACCAAGTGACAGCATCAAGCCTCTTGCTAGTGTTTTGTGTGCCCAAGTTGTTCTGTGTTGGCTTATGCTAAACCTCAAGACAGCTTTTCTTGCAAAATAGAGAAGTCCATGCAGAGGGCACATATTAAATAGTTATTGAGCTCTAATTGTGTTTCATACCTATTGCACAAGACTTACCACACAGAAACAAGCCTTAAGAAAAGCTCGCTTGACATAGGATAGAGGGTGGATGAGGTATTTGTCCCCTGGCACTTTTGTCACACGGCATATGAGGCCACAGCTCCATTCTCCATCTCTTGAGACCACATAATTTAATTAGGCTCCTTTCTTGCCTTTTTATCAGCATGGCTGATTGAAAGACTGGGTATCTGTGCAAAGAGACTGTGCAAAGCTGTAGCAGCAGCCAGCTTCCTTGTGCTTGGGCAGTGGGAATGTGCAGAATCAGTCCATCAAATTATGAGCACGCTCACAGTAAGGAAGAGACCAAATAATCCCTGCTGGGTCAGGAGACAGTTTGGTTATGAAAGCAGTACATCTGTCAGCAAATATTGCTAAGCATAGAGGTGATTTAGCAGGCAGACTACCCTGTTTTGTTTGGTTGGGTTTTTTATCATCCCATGAATAGAATACCAGACACTCACTTGTGCACTGTGATTTAAGGGGGCAGGGTTAATGGTCAATAAACCTTTGTAGGAGACAAGACCAACTGTTGTTTAATCATCTCCTCAAACAGACACGCCAAAATCTAGAGTTCCTTACATTTTCTGCTTGACTAAATTGTTAGTTGTAACTATGCTATAACATCCTCCATTCCTGGGATCCGTGGGAAAGTCAGACAGGGTGCTGACAGAAGGAGCATAATTGTTGTGGTCTAGCCAAGACAATATGAGTACCTGGGTTTTGACGATACTGCCTCTTGCTTTCTCGTGAATGGTGGTTTTCCTGCTGGATGTGAGAACCCAGGAAAAGAGACAATACTGCACCTCCACATTTACCCCTGTCCACTGCAAAAGACCACCTGATTTTTTTACACATGCTAATTAAATCCTTGAGGGTCTTCATTCAGCAGTGAGAGATCTGCTACCCATTTTGCTCTCAGTTGTGTTCTCAAAGGCCTAAAACACTCTTATCTTGAATCCCGGCCAATGCCTTCCTAATTATGGCGATGTCTGAGAAGATCATCTTGGCTGTTACTATATCAGCGAGACAAAATGAAGAAATACAATACATGATGAAAGACACACACCCTTTATGATTTTCCACCTCGATGAAGTGTTTCTCAGGCCTCACCCTAAATTCTTACTGTAGGTGGTTACACAATGTCATTTGAATGAAGCGATCTACTTATCGATTTTCTCACTTGAACTTCTTTCAGAGAAGGGAGAAACCAGATTTCATACTCCCTGGATTCAGAAAGTATTAACATTTTACTTGCAAAGAACTTTGAAACCTCCCTAAGAGTGCTTGTAGTAGTCGCCAAAACACCGGTGAGTCATCAAATTTCAGTTCAAAGTTTATATAATCAAGTTTTGAATTCTATTAGGACTTGTTCCACAGAGCACAATTAGATCTCTTCCCATTTTCTGCTCATATCAGGCAAGCGTACATTCTCTGAGCCTGAAGCTGCCGATGAGGCTTTTTTGCCTATGTCATTACTTTTGCTTACTATGAAATAGCCACCTGATGAACATCCCAGCTTTATTTTATGCACTTGCCATGACAGAAGCACCAATATTAGACAAAATTACTCTTTAACCATGTGGAGGGTTTGCTGGAGCAGTACTCTGGCATCTTCAGCTGGCCTCCCAGCACCTCCTTAGTTTAGCTCACAGATTAGGGATTGTGGTTGCCTTTGTGCAGGTACACAGAATATTTATTGACAAGCACGCCCCCAGAAAGTTACTAACCTCCACCTTATTTGGAGTGTTTAGCTGCATGTTGCTTACACACCTACACACTCAGAAGGTCCTTTAATATTTGGATTTTGCAGAGGGAAGACATTTGCTGTACCTTTTTTTTTTTGCCTTGAGTGGAACGTGAGGGTAGTCAGGACAGAGGACATCCTAGCTAGGCTGTGCAGCTCAGAAAACCTTTTCATTGTATGAATTTAAAGAAAAAAAAAACCTCTATGGATACAACATACAGTGCAACCAGAATTCTTCAAGATAATTCAGCAACTCTTCTTCTACTCTTTGTCTCATTTTCTCTTTCGTTTTTAATTTTCTTGGCCTTTTTTTCAAGTCCTCATTCCTCCGTGCACAGGCCACCTGGGCTCCATCCCGTTGGTGCTGCCTTTCTTGTCAATCCCCCTTTGCCACATCTCCTCCTCAGAGCTTTTTACGGATTCCTCCCCTGTCAGTAGCAGATTTAAGACCTGCCAAGTTGCGTAACCCCAAGAGCGCCTCTGTTTCTTCCCCTGTCTCTTGCTCCACCCCGTGCTAATTCCGCACATTCCACCCAGCCTTCCCCTCCGACCGCTCCCTTCCTCTCGCTTCTTTTTTTGTCCTGGCCTTAATATCTTCTCCCATGCCGTCGCCATCCACCTCGAGCAAAGGCGGCCTCCCACGCCATCTCTGCTCACATCCTCCTGCTCCCCTCTCCAAAGGAGGCGGCGGAGCCCATCTGTTCCCTGCATCAGCCCCGGCGGTGACCGCCAATTTCCATCTGCCCCGGCAGCTCTCGGCTCTGTCGGCTGCGGTTTGGGAGTTTAAAGTGCAGCCTTTCCCAGCCAAACCCTGCTGAAAACACAGCAGGAACTCTCGCCGGTGAACCCAGGGCGCTTTGAAACAAGCCCTAAAACAGCTGGGGCAGGCGGGCGCTTTTGGTTTTTTCTTCTTTTTTTTTTTTTGTCTTGTCATTTTTTTCTCCTCCCTGTGTGACAGGGTAACGTACTGACACATCAGTGTGGCCACATCTGTGTGACGCCACAAGTGTGGCGTCAGATGCAGGTACTCGAGCCCAAAACTGGTGCTTTTTCTGGAGGTTGTTCTGGACATACGTCCTGGACATAAAAGGTCTACCCCTTTACACCATGACCTCCAGAGGAAAACAGTTTACCTACAGCTATGCAAAACTTCTGGGGTATGCTACCTAAATACAGCCTAGGATGAAAAAGCTTCGTTTTTGCCCATTTTTGCCCTCAAACTTGCATGTTGCCTGCAAGACCACCAATGCTGACTGCAGCCTTCAACCTGCGTCTCCTGTACACACAAACACATGGGTTCCTGCTCATAATGACGGGTAGTATGCTTCGATCATTCGAAACCCCTACTGAGGTGAGGAAGGACTAACCCCTCTGAAACCCAGGCTCAAAGCTGTAAGAAAAGGATGGAAAAATCTTTCCTCTCGGTATACTTTCACATATAAAATCAATCAACAGTTATGTCCTACCCTGCATTTTGGAGTTAAACCAATATTTGCCCTAGTAACTCTCTGTCACCTGTTAACATGGGGTGTGTTGTAAATATATACCGAACTAGTCCATATACTCAGAGACCAAATATGTACTTCAGGAGCAAATGTTGCAGCAAATGAGCTTATTGGCTTTGCTGGTTTATTTATCTCCTACCTGAGAAACTTGCTGCCTTGGTTCACAGTAGGGACAAAACAATAAACTTGAGTTTTGGTATACTGAGATAATTTTGTAGCCAATCATTATTTCTTGACATGACTGAGGTGGTTACCATGCCAAAAATGGCCTTAAGGCAACCTCTAGTGCAACTGCCAGATGAATATCTGAGCAGGTAAGATCTCGCTGGACTTGAGCCACCTGGTGCAGCCGGTTGCCCGTGCCCTCAGAGTCATCTGTGACAAGTGACTGCGACAATAGAAAAGATTAATGTTGTGGTTTAGACACCCCTTTCAAACTAGGCCTTCCAGTTGCTCCTGTCTTGATGAATTCCCACTTGCTGCCTCACTTCCCCTGGGCAGGGCGCTTTTGCTGGAAAGGAGCCTGGTGGAGAATAGGGTAAGCATGAGCCAGCAATGTGCCTTTGTGGCCAAGAAGGCCAATGGCATCTTGGGATGCATCAGGAAGAGTGTGACCAGCAGGCCGAGGGGGGTTATCCTGCCCCTCTACTCTGCCCTGGGGAGGCCCCATCTAGAGTCCTGTGTCCAGTTCTGGGTTCCCCAGTTCAAGAAGGACAGGGAACTGCTGGAGAGGGTACAGCAGAGGACCACAAAGATGATTAGAGGCCTGGAGCATCTCCCTTACAAGGAAAGGCTGAGGGACTTGGGTCTTTTTAGTCTGGAGAAAAGAAGACTGAGCAGGGATCTGATCAACACCTACAAATACTTAAAGGGTGGGTGTCAGGAGGAAGGGGACAGTCTTTTTTCAGTGGTGCCCAGTGACAAGACAAGAGGGAACGGGCACAAACTTGTACATAAGAAGTTCCATCTGAACATGAGGAGGAACTTCTTCACTTTGAGGGTGGCAGAGCACTGGAACAGGCTGCCCAGAGAGGTGGTGGAGTCTCCATCTCTGGAGACATTCAAAACATGCCTGGACATTCCTGTGCAACCTGCTCTAGTGGACCTGCTTTGGCAGGGGGGTTGGACTAGATGATCTCCAGAGGTGCCTTCCAACCCCATATCGTTCTGTGATTCCATGAGCCACCAAGCCACCCAAGAGCATGGAAACATGGATCCCAGGCTGGTCTGTCCAGGGTGAAGGCAGTGCACAAATAGCCCCCAGAAGCTTCACTATCCAGATGTTTGGGGGTTTGCTTCAAAAATTATGATGACATGAAATGCCAGTTCTTCTTTCTCTGGTTTCACATTCCAGTCAAGTCTGCCCTGGGAGCTTAGTGGAAAACTGCCCTCACCATTGTGCTGGCTGACCAGAAAATGGGATGGTCCCACCTCTCAGGTGAGGGAGGACAGGAAGAGCCCAAAACGGCAACTGAGTGCAGGTCCTGGGCATCATCTTCATGTCAGGAAAGATTTCCTCGCCGCAGGCACTGATTTCTGATACAAACCGCCCTGCAAACACAGATTTTTTAGTGACCCCGACCCTAATTTATAACATACTGTGAAATGTCAGTAAGCATCAATGAAATGATGAGATTTAAGTGTAGTGCTCAGAAGACCCAATTAAGAAATCCATTAGGAGGGCAAAATAATATGCATAGTATAATGCAACATACTTTGCATATCTGTTCTCTTTGATGTATACTAGAGATCAAGCACCAGCCATCCATTTCAAATAGATATCTTCAGTTTCATTTATAAACTACTCTATTAAAAACGAGATGTTGAAGTACATCAAGCTGTGTTGAGCAAGAAAAACAAGAAATGCTTCCTAAGTGCAGAAAGGAGGGCTAAAGGAACAGTAGGAATGCTGGCTTTTGCATTTAAATAGTTTTAGATTTCAGTTTGGGACTAGATCTAATCCTCAGCTTTAGAAATCTCCCTAGCATAATGGTGCTTGGAGCAGCAAGCAGAAAATGTCCCACGCTGGAAAAAGTATAGCATAAGATCAAGGACAATTGTAGTCAGACGTATTTTTTGTGTTTCTAATAGCTCTGCTGTTAGAAATGTGATTTATCAAGACAGTGATTTTTTAATTTTTTTTTTACAACGGTTCCTCTCTCTGAAAATGAAGAGCAGTTTAATCTTCATATAGTAATTTAAGGGCCACAGCTGGGTGGAGTTTTAAACTTCTGTGTGATATAGATTTTTGGCACTTAAGCTTTGCCATGTCTAATATTTTTAGAGGAAAAAAGAAAGCCCGGGAATGCTTATTTCCTGCAAGCCTACATACTTCTATTGTAAATATTGTGTATTTTCAGGGGCAAACATCCTTTAACTTTGTGCAAGTTCTCCTGAGGGATCATTGTATTTCAAGTAAAATTATAAGAACACAAGCATCCTTTGGTATGGGTAATTAGGCTTAGGGGGGAAGACAACGAGACTATTCCTTCATGCTTGAATTTAAATCAAATACAAATAAGATGACGACATCTGGGGAGAAGAACTGCTTAAAGCTTAATAATTTTTTTCATCTGCTAGCAGAGTTACACTACAGGCCTGAAAACATCCTGATGTGGGCGGCCACGTATTCCCTTAAACACAGATTTGCCTCCAAGTGTAAATACGGGCATTTCTTAACCTTTGCACGGAGTGGAGATACACGGATAGGACTACAATACAGGTGTGAAGCAAGAGGAGGAAGATAGCTGAGACATATGGGTAGGTATCAGGGAAAAAACAAAAAATAAAAATCCTTTTAATGCCTCTATACATATCTTCTAAACTCTAATTTCCAGAAAAAGCAATTTCAGTACAGCCATACCTATGTGAAACGATGCAATACAGTCGCTGCAGCTTAAAGGCGTAAGGTTTTTGCCATCATTGATAATTATCTTGGGTAATTTAGCATATACTCCAGATCACATCACAAAGGTACTCTTTGACATCAATTCAGTCTGAAAGGGATGACCAGTGCTTGATCTCAAGTAGGCATCAAAGAGCACAGATATGCAAAGCATGTTGCATTATGCAATGCTATGCATATTATTATGCCCTCCTAATGGATTCCTTAATTGGGTCTTCTGAGCACTATGCTTAAATCTCATCATTTTATTGATGCTTACTGATGTTTTGCAATTTACCTTGTGGTAAATGAATGCCCTTCAGACGAACCATCTAAAATCCAGTGACAGCTGCTCAGCCCAGAGCAGCCAAACCAGCGTGTTTTTAAGTCTCACAAGAACGAAGTCTCACCTTAGTCAAATGGAACAGGAACACAGAACACTAAACATAAAAACTGAGAGAAAAATCAACAATTAGGAAACATCAGAATCAATTTGCCTATCTTAAACTCATTTTCGTAATGTGTTTGCATTAGGATCTAGTTCCTGGCTACGCTACCATATGGTCTTGTTTTTCACAGGATCTCAACCTTCAGTGAAATAACCTGGGACAAAGAATTGAAGGACGAGAGCTTTAAGGGAGTGTGTCAAAAGTATTTAGAGACAAAGCTGCTGATCGAGTGCTTGGTGCTGCCCCTGAACACAGAGATGCCGGCATCTGGATGTGTGTGGGGTTAGTGCTTAGGACCCCACGGTCGGCTATGGAAAGGGATGTGACGGTAAAGACTTCTGGTGTAACACTGGCAGTGTGTGTGTTCAGTCCACAAAGATACAACATGAGGAAGAGAGCAAGGTTGCCTCCACAGGTCCAGGCAGGCACTTTTTTTCTTGTGCTTCCTCCACACACCTCTGCAAGGTGTATTGCACTGTTTTTCTCCTCCCCCCCACGGCAGGGGAGTTGGAACAAGATGATCTTTTAGGTCCCTCCCAACCCAAACCATTCTATGATTCTGTGATTTGAGGGACATGGTACAAATCCAGAAGGTGGCAGATGCAACATGTTTCTGTTGATTTCCTGGGACAAAACAGAGACTCTGGTTGAAAGGTGGCTAAAGCCGAGAGGAGGCCAGAAGTGAAGTAGGCAAGAAAAGGCCCTTGGCTGGGGATGGAGGTGAGCAATGCAAAGAGCAGGAGCTTGTGGATGCTGGTGGCCACCAGCTGGTGACTTGGCCCAGCTCCAGATGGGCCAGTCCCTTAAACACTCAGTAAGGTGATTGCCTTCCGTTCTGGGGTTCTAGCAGAAAAACAAGAGTGCTGTTTGAATTATGTTTGAGTTATTGAAGCAGTAGTTACTCACAGTTCTGCATTACTAGACACTGATATGGAGCTCAAGTTTAGAATGGTGTTTAAGATTATGCAATAAATCTCATTGAAATGGCTAGAAGTATAACAAATGGACAACCTGAGCACTATTACATTTTTTGTAATAGTGTGATACAAAATTGATTGAAAAAAAGAAACAAACAAACAAACAAAAAAACCCAAATACAAACAGACAAAAAACAGTACTCTTGCTATTTTTTTCTCTGGATTGCCTTCCTTTGCACACTTCCTTGGAACTGAAGAAACACCTAACTTAAGAAGCTAAGAAACGCCACTCTATTGCTCCTCACATTAACTGTAAGCCTACCAACGGGAAGAACTAATCTACATGGGAAGAACTAACCTAGAAAATGTTCCGTATGTTCTAGCTCTAGTAAAAAAACATAAAAAATCTGTGTAATAAATCGAACCCACTACAGTTTAGAGAGGACAGCAGGTGTGTTGCAATCCAAAGCTTTATTCACTTCTGAGGGAGCAAGAGAAATTCTCTAATTTTGGAAAGGCACAGGACCAATCAGTCTGGTATCAGCCCCGTGAATCTTTGCCTTCTGCCCTTCCTCCTGTTCCCGTGCAAGCAGCTATTGGCAAGCTGTGCTGCCACAGAAGCCTCCTCTATAGGGCACGTTTGGTGCACCTTTCTTCTTTACAGCTCTCTCTAACTGAAGACAAGGGTTGCAAACTGTAGGGAGAAGTAACCGGAATCATGAAGTTTAACCTCTTTTCAGGTTATCTGCTAATATTGCAGGTAATTGGAATAGCTGCAGGTGTTACCAGGAATGCCACAGAAACCCCAGAGGTCAAAGGGACATAACCTGCACCTGCCATTAACCTGCAGAATCATTAACCTGCAGCAAGTTAAGACAGAAAGCGAGGTGTTACATTTCCACACCGTTTCACTCTGCCGCTGTCCTTCATTCTATATGGCACGGGAGCACCCGACTGTTGGAAATTAATTAGTAATTTAGAGTCGGTTGATAAACATCACAAGTTCAGAGAAGAAAGCAACCAATTCATGTCAGAAAACAGATAGAATATAAATTCCAGTCTCCCGGGATTTTCTTCTGAGCAGGAAATTTAAACCACTTTATTTTGAACATACCAAATCGACCCCGCTAACTAGATTTAATAAACAAATGGAGATATTTAAGCTGACATTTGAGCAGTGTCAAAGCCTTCTAAGCTTGTTCTGAGTAGATTAGTAGATAAGTGCTAGCCTTCCTATTCTGGGATATGTTCCAAGGCAAGCATGGGGACTGATCATTTCATTTAACTCCGAAGTGGACAACAACGTACATTTAAATAAGGCGAATAATTCGCATCGTTCTTACAACAAGCTACCAGTTGACACTGACAGTGTTGGGATAAAATCCCTCATGCTCGGCTCTCTATCTGAGGGCAAAAACCTACGTTTCCTCTACCATTCAATCAGTAGGTGAAACTGGAATTATCAGTGTGGGGTATGTAGTTTCTCAAAAACACATAGTGTACCTCCTCTGATCTCATCCCAGAAAAAAATGACTTAATAAATCTTTTCTGAGACAGGGGATATTGTTAGATGTTTCACAAACCAAGTAATAAGTGTGTACATACTTAAATAAGAAAGTGGCAAATAAATATCCCAGCAGCACTGACAAATCTGCAAGTATTTTGGTATAGTGTTGAGAGCAGCTTGCCAGCTATTGCTACTCACTCAGTTCTGCTGTATCAGTCAGTGATAAGTCCACAGAGCTGCTTTCAAAATAGCTCTCAAATATTTGCCCAAATACATCCTTATTCAGCAAAATACATGTGTAAGTCTCTAGTACATTTAATAATTCTGACTTCAATCCAATTCCAGGGCTCAGTGTCACAGGAAAGAATCCCTCTAACATGGTTACCTTGTAGGATAACAATCTAGGCAAACCTTCAGAACTGAGTTTATAAAACAGAAAAATACTAGTTCTAGGCTACCAGGGCTATAAACTTCTAAACGAATGACTGCTCTATCCCTCCTTCCTGCGTGAGTGTGAAAAGAAATGAAAGCAAGCTTTATCTTTAGCACTAAAACAGCAATCCTAAGCCTATTACAAAGGCAATGCTGGAAAAGTTTGGGGGTTTTATCCTCACCTATATGAAAGCCAGATCCACAAAAGGGCTTAATTACTCTAAATGGAGCTTAGTCAAAAGAGCCCAGAATGGTGATTAATTAATCAATCCACGAGTACCTCATTAGATCCCTAAAGCTTCAGGAGGCATCCAAGCTTTTCCCAATGAGGTTTCACACTGGAACTATTACAAGCTTTGCACCTCATTATTTACCTTCCCTTTCCTTAGGAGCGAGGACGGCCAGCGACTTGTGTGGAGTTATGCGCGTTCAGCAGCATACTGGCACGCCAGAGTTTGCATATGTAACATACAGCAGCCAGAGCCATTTGCATTTGAAAGGAAGGATAATTTCTGTAGCAAATCACTTCTTCCAGCTGTGCTTTAACAGCAAAGAGTAAGCCAGCTGACTGCAGCCAAAGGTATCTGATGGGTTTCGTGCTGTGAATCCAATTTAGATTCTTCGCTGAGGAAAGAACCTCAGCCTGGGAGAGAGTCAGGATTTTTGGATGCACCATTGTTTTGGTCCTTCCTTCTGGCTAGTTTAGGCATACCTCCTGTGTTGTGAGCCAGCTCTGGATCCCATTCCTACCTGCCTGACTGCAGGCCCTGTACAGAGAGGACAAGCGAGTGACAGAAATCTGAAAACAGTTCTGGCAGCTGGATGTTTCAAAATTACATACTAATATGCTGAACTTAGCTTACGTCTTTGTGGATGCAAGCTAGGATCTTTTTATGTCCCCTCGGCAATATTAGGAGATTTTTGCTTACAAAGGGTCGGGATCTTTGCATTCAGGACAGTTGCATTTGAATGTAATTATTAAAAGGCATGTTTATATTTATATTTGGTGTTATGTATGAAAAGTTTACGGAATCTAAAAAATTTATGACTGACCTAAAAAGCTTTTTCTATTGTTTGCCTGTTTAAAAATTGTTACCCTAGCTGGCAAGTCACATTTGTCTTGTATTGTGGTATGCTAAACGTGACTTTGAGGTCTTCACTTCTATCGAGTGAACAAACATTGGCCTGTTTCTTTACTTCTGTGATGCAGAGCAGAACATCATCACCTTTTAAATGCCTAGTGTGACTTATTTATGTAAACTCCAATTTCTACATGGACTGGAAAAATGTAATTGAATAATGTGCCTGAATAATGAGGGGACATCTTCAATGCTTACAAATATCTAAACGGCAGATGTCAAGAGGATAGAGCTGGACTTTTTTTGTTGATGCCCAGCAAAGGGGCAACAGGCACAAATCAGAACTCAGGAAATTCCATCTGAACGTGAGGAAAAAATTCTAAACTTTGAGGGTGGTAGAGCACCGGAACAGGCTGCCCAGAGAGGTTGCAGAGTTGCCTTCTCTGGAGACATTCAAAACCCCCCATGACACATACCTGTCCACCCTGTTCTAGGTAAACCTGTTTTGGTGGTGGTGGGGGGGTTGGACGAGATGATCTCCAGAGGTCCCTCCCAACCCCATATCAGTGATTTTGTAATCTCAGATTTATTGTAGAATGATACCACATTATTATACCACATCTGAATGAAACGGGAAATTTGGCTGACCTTTTATTAGATATCTACCATGTTGGTGGAGAGCTAGGTGTCCAACATACCATTGCAGATGCTGCCGTGAGGGACCGGAGGGGAGGGGAGGCGGGAGCGGCTGCCTCCACTCGGCCTGGGCCTGAGGGAGCCGCTGGCCTCCCTTTCCCCACGCAACAAACTTGGCAGGTATGGAGGGCTTGTGCCTCTGAGGCTGGAAGGAGAAGACTTGGAGGAACTGGACTG
>VZTM01012519.1:358695-461978 GCA_013400555.1 Jacana jacana | reverse complement strand
AACTGGGATGCTTGGGGGAGAAGGAAATACGGTTAAAGTCGTGTGTATGAAAAGGGAAAAGTCATAGAAGAAATAATATTTCAGAGTTTCTGTATTGGCGTGAATTGTTGGGCAAGAGTGTGTGTTTTGTTGCATCAACTACACCACCAATTTAGGATGAATCACTGGGTATGCTTTAGCTGGATGTTCCACTTCACGGCTTTCAGTAAATGTGGTTTGCAGATGCCTCTGTTCTCTGCTTGCTTTCTTCTTTCTGAAGAAAGTGTCCTTTCTGAAAGTCATCCTACTAGGAGAGGAGAAGGTCCGATTTTGCAAGCATCCTAATTTTATTAATTCCCTTATTAATAATTGCAATGACTGAATGGAAGGAAGATGAATGTCGTGTAAATTAATTTAGATGTTTCCTTGAACGGTGGATCCAAGTGTGGTGAAGAGAAAGTCAGTTTATTCGGGTAGTTCCTGCATCATAGCCTCTAGAATTAAAGCTGATCTAATCCGTAATGCATAGGAAACAGGTATTTATTTTGACTAGATGCACATGTGTGTTTTACTAGCGAAAAAGAGTGATTGTTTTATTTCCTGAAACATGATTGAGGTTTAGGAGGGCGGCAGAGGACTGCATGACCTCTGAAGGTGCAGAGAGTTTAGGTTTACTTATAGCCAAACAATTTCATGAGAGAATGTTGAAAACCAAAGGTCTCATTAATATTTATCTGTCATTAGTATCTCCAAAGACTTCCTTTGGTTTGTGTGTTTTTCCTGCCTATTTGCAAGTTGCTGAGAACTTGGGAAGTTGTTGAGATAAAAAGTCAAGGTGGTGCCACTGCTGATTATGTTTTCCAATTTCTCTAAGACGTTTTTTTTGTTTGTTTCTTTCTTTTCTCTTTAAGATAAAGCACCTTTGTCAAAGAGTCTGTTATTAGTCCCAAGTGCCGTCTCGATTTTTTTGACTCTGCTCTTCCAACATTATCAGAAGTTCTTTACATATAACCTACAAGCTATAAAAGAGGATTTTCAGGTAAGAGTCATTTCACTTTGTATGGAAAGAGACTGCAAACTATATTCTTTTATGTGATCTTCCTGCCCCCTCCTCGCCTCCCCCACCGGTGGTTCCTTCCCTTTGTTCACTGTTATAGAGCAGCTTGTTCTTACCTTTTTCATGTGATCCCACTATTTGGAAAAAAGTGAGGACAAACTGATCTGAAACTATAAACACAATTTTTCTCTTCATTCTTTTGTCCAGGAAGTTATTTGCTTTGTATTCTTTTTCTTCCCAGACCCTGACATTTGGACAAGCTTGCTGTGAATAAACTGTGTTTTAACCCGTGTAATAAGTATTTTGATATGAATGTCAGTATTTTATTGTGCTTAGTTCTTGAGACTGAGGAAGGGCTATTGTAATCAGGTACTCTGATTAAATATGAATTAACAACAGAGGCCATAACTTTCACTCTAACTTCTGCTTAGCAGTTAGTTGTGGGAAACTAAAATTTGTCTGCCAAAGAGAACTGCTGCTTTTCCTATGAAGGTTTTACAGGACGGGGGAAATTGCCATGCTGCCCAGTAACATGCTGAATTGCTTCTTTATCTTACTAGAGGCTTCTTGCATATTCCCAATTCAAACTGAGACACTTTATCTCTCAGGTGTTGCATCTTGTAAGGTTTGGTTCTCAGCTTAATTAAGAATCCTCTAGTATCAGTTGTAATTGTCAAAATAATGCACTTAGAAGTGATTAGATATGTTTTGTGGGGATTTGTTGGGGTTTTTTGTTTGGGGTTTTTTCCTGGTATTTTTTGAAATGCCACACTACTGCTCAACAGAGAAGGCTCAGCGAGTGCCTCTGTACTTACCTTACCCTACATGTTTTACAGTTACATCAGAAAAGTATGTAGTCAACTTAATGTTTTTGAGGATGCTGACTGTAGCCTGTAAGCCTTAAAAGACCATTAGACCTAGGAAAGGGCCCTCCATGCTGTTGCCTTCGCTGTGACTTTGCTTGTCAAGGGCAATTGTAATTGTAATGCTATAGATTACAGCTCTGCAAGAGCACTGCTAATACTTTCCAAGTGTCTTGCTAGTGCTGTGCAGCAAAAATACATTTATTAATGTTTGCCTTTTAAAAGTATTACAACCAAGTGCTTGGGGAGGAGGAGGAAAAAGTCTGAGAAACTATTAAAGTTTAAAATGGAAATTCTGTGGATTTGGGGTTGGTTTGCATGTTTGCTTTGCAGTTTTTCTTTAGAAGGGTCCTCTCCACTTGTCTGATCCACTGAAATACAGCACTAGCTGGTTTTTATTCAAAAAACTCCATCTTTACTCTGCCTTAAGCATAAACATTTGCAAGCATCTGTAGAGGCTATGATACTTTCATTGCGGTGCTTTGGGGAACTTGTGGGTTTGGGCTTTTTTCTCTCCTGATATTTTTGTTTCATTTATTGCCATAGCCTTTGGAATAAGCTGTGTACTGTATAATTGTCAACCCCTGAGATCAGGGACCCCAGATCCGTTAACACCTACCTAATGCTAATATTCAAATGAGAATACTTAAAGCAAAACTTGCTTAGAATAAAGTCATTCTTGAGGATGAGTTTAATGGAATGGAATTTTTCCAGAGGCAGAGCAGATATTTTGGATTTTGGATATGAACACTTGTTAAGGCTGGTAGAGGATAGAAAATAGTGTGCTTGAAGAAGACTGCATTTGATTTAGAAAGTAAAATCCATACTGTCCAAAACTAAAAGATCTTGGCTCTCCATAAAGGGGATCCTCAAAAGCAGTGAAGATGCGGTGTGTAGCATGAAGAACTTGATTACATTAGACCTGCGTGTTTTTTAAGCTGGCCCAAGTAAAGAGCAATTAGGCTCCAAAGCCTTCCATCATCTACGTGAGGGTTGTTCAGTGTGTGTCATGAAACGTTGAGCTGCAATGTCACAGCCCTGACAGTTTGGCTTTCGGGGGGTGGTACTCATGCTGCTGGCTGGGGTTTAACATTGGGCATGTTGACATGCTTGAAGGGTGAGGTCCTGCTCCTTCCTTCTTGTACGCTTCTTGGTACGTTGGGAAAGTTAGAGGCAGAAGCACTGGTTGAGGCCTAAAGACCTTGAGAAACATAAGGCTCAGGTAGTGTGTTGGCACTTGGGCTTCCACAGAGCAGAGAGAGCCTGGCAGGCTGCAGCTTAAGAAATGGAGCAGGGAGAGCTAAAAAGGAGATGAAAACTAACGAGGGAGATGAAGGGCAGCAAGGAATGTTTCTTTAAGTACATCTGCAGCAAAAATAAAGGTTTAAGGAGAGTATGGGCCCTTATTGTGGCAGGGAACCTAGATGACAAGAAATTTGCAAAAGATGGGTATTTGGGCAGATATTTTCTGCTTTGTATTAGTGTGGTTTTGCCTTCAGGCCTCCAAGGTACCTAAACCTCCCCCCAGAGTCTGTGAAAGTGAAACAGTATCCACCATTGAGAAGAATAAAGTCAGGGATCACTTAAACCAAGTACACACACAGAGGTTAATGAGACCAGACAGGCTGCCTCTGAGGATGCCAAAGGAGCTGGCAGTGTAGTTGTGAGACCTTTCTCTAGCATCTTTGAAAGGTCTTAGCAGAAAGAAGGTCATGACTGGAGAAAGGCTAATGCTGCCTTCAGTAAGGGCAGGAAGGAAAATCCATGTGACATCAGGCCACTCAGCCTTACCTTGGTCACTAGGAAGTACATGAAGCAAATCTTTTTAGAAGCCATTTCTGAACACATTCAGGATGCAAAGGTGACTGGGAGCAGGCAACCAAGGTGAAGTAGACAGATCCTGTGGGTCACAGTTGGTTGCACAGCTGGCGTGGGCAACAGGCTTTTATGCTAATGGGAAACCCTCTCTACTTGGAAGAGGTGGGATCCACCTAACAAAGTGGGATCTTTGCTAGCATCTTTGCTAACAGGCTGGCCAACCTGGTGAGGAGGACTTTAAGACAGGAACAACACAGGAAGGAGATGACAACCCATGGTCTGTAGCTAAGGCTACAGAGTGATGTGAACAGAAGGGATCTTGTAATCAGCAGAATAGGACTGAAAGGCACCTACTTCACATGTAGGCACATAAATAAGGAAGTGCCTATGGCACAGCATTATATGGAACTCTGCCATTTGTTCTCTGGGAAATCAGAGCAACTGGGTGCCTCTCATAAGTGTCTGTACACTAGTGGCTGCTGCATAGGGAACAAATAAGAGGAATTAGAGGTCATATTCTACTACGGGGTTGACATTGGGCTCACAGAGATGTGGTAGGTTAACTCATGTGATGGGAGTGCTGCAACAGGCAGATAGAAGTTCTTTAGGAAAGACAATCAAGGCTGGAAATTGTTCTGTATGTGAAAGAGCAGCAGGACTGCACGGAGCTTTGTCTTGGGACACAAGGAAGTTGAGTTTATGGGTCAGGATTAGGAGGCAGAACAACACAGCCAACTTTGGTGGTATTTACTGCAGGCCACCTGGTCATGAAGAAGTAAATGAGGTGTTTCAGACACCTGGAAGAAACGTCATGATTTCAGGCTTTGGCTCTCATGGAGGGCTTTAACCATTTTGATACATGGTGGGAAGGCAACACAGCAGGGCAGAAGTAGTTGAGGAGGTTTTTGGAGTGTGTTGATAGCAACTTCCTAACACATCAAGGAGCAGATGATGGGAGATGTTGTGTCTTACAATCAAGAGAGGTGAACTTGTTGGACATGTGAAAATCAGAGGCAGCCTTGGTTGTAGTGACCGTGAAATGGTGAAGTTTGGGGTCCTGATAGGAGGGAACAAGGCAAATTGCAGGATTGCAATCCAGGACTTCAGGAGAGTGGACTTTGACCTGTTCAGGGATCTGCTTGGAAGACTCCTATGGGATACCATTGTGGGAAAAAAAAGAGTGTTCCAGCAAATCTGGTTGGTTTTCAAGCTCAAGAACAACTCATCCATTATGCAGGAAGTCCAGGAAAGGACTTGTCAGGAGTTAGGAGGTATGCATGGATGAACAAGGAACTGCTGACTAAACTCAAACATAAAAATGAAGCACACAAGAGGTGGAAGCAGATTGGGTGACCTGGGAGGAATATGGAGGCAATGTTTGAGCATGCAGGGGTGGATTAGGAAAAGGCTGAGGTATCCAGTGCTTGTATTACCTCAGTTCTTTACCAGTAAGAGTTGTTTCCAGCCGTCCCAGAACCCTGAAACCAGTGCAAAGGTCTGGAACAATGAAGGCTTAAACTTACTGAAGGAGGATCAGGCTAGGGAACATTTAAACTAACTGGACATAACACGCATCCCTGAAACCTGATGATATATAACCACAGATTTTGCAGGAGTTGGCTTGTGTCACTGAACCCGCTCCGGATTCTGTGAAAGCTTGTTGCAGTCAAGGAAGAAAGCAGATGTCATTCCTGTCTTCAGGAAAGGCAAGAAAGGAGATTGAGGAGCCAGTCAGCATCATCTGCATCTCTGGGAAGGTGATGAAACAAATCCTCCTAGAAATCATTTTCAGACACACGAAGAACAGTAAAGTGATGAGGTGTAATCGGCACAGATTTATGAAGTGGAAATCCTGACTAACCTGATAGCTTTCTGTGATGAGGTAGATTGGGTGAGGGAAGAAAAGTGGATGTTGTTTATTTTGACCTTAGTATAGATTTTTTACACTTGTCTCCCATAACATCCTTGGATGAACTGATGAAGGACAGATGAGATAAGCAGGCAGTGAAGTGGAATGAAACCTGGCTGAATTGACAGGCTTGCAGGGTTGTGATCAGTGGTACAAAGTCCAGCTGGAGGCCAGTTGTAAGTGGTGTATGCCAGGGATAAATATGAGGGCCAATACTATTTAGTGTCTTCATTTATAACCTGGACAGCAGGACAGAGAGTGTTCTCAAAAAACTTGTGGATGATGTAAAACTAGATGTTACGCCAGTTAGTTCTGCTGCCATTCAGAGGGGAGGAAAAGGTCAACAGGAATGTTATGAAGTTCAGCAAAGGCAAATGCAAAGTCTTGCCCCTGGCTGGGGCTGACCAGCGGGAAATCAGCTTGACAGAAAAGGCCTTAGGGGTCCTAGTGGACATTAAGTTGAACATGAGCCAGCAATGTAGCATTGTGGCTAAAAAGGCCGACAGCATGCTGGGCTGCATTAGGAAGAGCCTCATAGGGAGTCCTGGTGGGGTGCTCCTTCCTCTCTACTCACCTTTGGTGAGGCTGCATCTGGAGTGCTGTCCCTTGTGCCTGGACTTCTGAGTACAAGATAGACCTTGACATACTGCAGAGAGTCCAGCATAGGGCCACCAGTATGGTCAGGGGCTGGAGCATTTGAGAGGCTGAAAGAGCTGAGATTGTGTAGCTTAAAGAAGAGAAGGCTTAGGGTGGATCTTACTAGTGTGTGCAAATACCTGATGGAAGGGAGCAAAGAAGAGGCAGCCATGCCCAGTGGAAGGACAAGACACAATGGACACAAACTGAAATACAAGAAATTCCATTTAAAGAAAAAGCTTTTTTACTGTAAGACTGATGGAGCAGAGGAGCAATTTCCCCAGAAAAATTGTGTAGTCTCCATCCTTGGAGATATTCAAAATCAGACTGGACACGGTCAGATAACATCCTGCTCTAGTTGACTTTGTTTCAAGTGAGGGTGTTGGACTAGACAATCTCCAGAGGTTGCTTCCTTCCTTCCTTCCAACCATTCTATTATTCTATGGAAACGTGCCTGACCAACTGGTTGCTTTCTTCTATGAAGCAAGTGGTGCTGCAGACATGCAGACAGGAGGAAGTCAGTGGATTTTGCATAATTGAATTTAGCAGGGCCCTTAACCCATTCTCCTGTTATATCCTTGAAGCCAAATCTGTGATGTGTGTACTGAAAACTGGACAGGAAGGTGAGTGGAAAATTGACTGGATTATCAATGGAGTTATGGTCACTAGTGCGAAGTCCAATTGGCAGGTATTAATTAGGGGAGGGCCCCTCAAAGATCAGTACTGGTACCAGTACTATTTAATGTCTTCTTTAGTGACCTGGATGATGGGTGGACTGCACTCAAGCAAGTTTGTGTTTGATCCAAAATTGGTGGGAATGGTCAATGTGTTGGAAGGCAGAGCTGCAATTCAGAGACCTTTGCAAGCCCAAAAAATGGGCTGATGGGAAGTTAACAAATTGGCATGTCCTGCTTCTGGAATGGAATAACCTCAATTTCCATTAGTGCAGGCTGGCAGCAGTAAGGGCTTGACAAGTACCTCTGCAGGGAAGGACCTTGGTGGACAAGAGGAGTCAACAGTGCGCTCTTGCAGCCGAGAAAGCTAACCATCTCCTGGACTATATTAGTGAGAGAGTGGCCAGTAGGTCAAGGCAAGTGACCCAGCTCTTCTAGTTGACACAGTGCTCTAGATGTGATCTCACAAGTGCCCAGTTCTGACAGGAAAGATATGAACCCACTGGAGTGGGTTCACCAGGACAGTCAGAGGCTTGGAGTATGTGACATACAACGAGAGGCTGAGAGAACTGGGTCTGTCCAGCCTCAAGAAGAGGAGGCAAAGAGAAGACACCTTATTGCTGCCCACAAGATCAGAAGCTATAGAGAGTTTGGAGCCAGAGTCTGCTTGGAGGTGCACTGAAGTAGTGCAAGTGGTGGATGCAGGGGGGAACACTGGAAATTCTGCCTAGCTGTAAGGATTTGGTTTATTTTTTTAAATCATGGGGGTGGCCAAACACTGGCAGAGGTTGCCCAGAGAGGTTGTGGGATTCCATCCTTGGTGGTGACAGCTGTCATGATCGCTGTTGTGGCTCCAAGCAAGCTGATCGGATTGGACCTGCTTAGAGAGTCCACTGGAGTAGTTGATATCTGAAGATTGCTTCAACCATTTATTTTTTTTTCTGTAATTCTATAGTTCCCTTTTCCTTTTTTATTTGTAAATGTGAACTGCTTCACTTGTGGCTTTATTTTAACAGGTACACCTCCTCCTGGACAGTAGTTTATTTTTAAACACATTCTTGAACTCTCCATAACATTCTACTCTCTTTATTTCCCTCCTTAAATGTACCGCATTCCTGTTGTCTGAATTTGGTATTACATTCACTCTGTGCACAAATTCTGTAGAGTGTTCTCTTGAAGAGAGAGAGACTTAACATGATGATCTTTAACCTTCTAGATTTGGAGACTTGTATGTGGGAGAACAGTATGTCTTGATTTGAAAGACACATTCTGCAGCAGTCTACTCATTTACAACTTTAGAATATTTGAAAGAAGATATGGCAGCAGAAAATTTGCAGTAAGTTCCAGTTACATTTTTTTTAAACAGAAACTGTTTTCTAGTCTCTTTAAAGTCTTGTAGTCTTGGACTAATAGTGCAGTTTTATCACTAACATTTTGTGTAGGAACATTTTGTAAAGAGAATTTGGTTCCATAAATCTACATTTCCATTGATAATATCTTGCAGCCAGTTGATTATTCTAATTCAAGGTGCAGCTGTATCAGTTGAAACTTATCAGACCCATAGAATTTCATTTTCATAAAAAATCTAGCTCTTCATTTTTCAGTATCTATATATGTAGATGTGGAATTATGTCATGCTAAAGATTTTGTTTGTCTTAATTGAACTAGTTGAGAGGTTTTCTTGATTTTTCTTTTATTTAGAGGTACATTAAAACTTTGTTTTTAATCTGTTGAATTAATTAAAATTATACTTTTTCTTTCCAGTCGTTTTTACTGGGTGCTTGGATGCTCTCAGCTTTGTTTGATCTTCTCCTTATAGAAATCACTCAGTATATATTTGGCATCACCATCAACAGCTTGCCTTCTGGTTTGTAAGTAGATCCTTATGGATTGGTTTCAAGTGATTATTTTGTGCAGGTTTTAATTTTAAAAAACTCCAACTTTCTTTGTGTAACCCTTCAAACTAAATTTAATCCATTTTTTTTGAATTAGAGTGGAAAGGTTCTTGGCACAACTATTGTATGTTCAAACACTCATTTCCTACTTGTGATCTGTGGCTAATTAATTTATAATTGATCCATGTAATGATTACTTTCTATTCTGTTAGTCCCATTTCCACTATCAGCGTGATTGAAACACGACTTGCAGTGCACAAGTGATTGCTGTGTTTGGTTTTGTTCAGCTCAGTAAATCTGAAAACTGAAATGAGGTTGGTGCCGATTTCTTTCGTAAATCACAAAGACAGCACAACCGTCATTCATTTCTGTGTGTTCGCTTTTAAATGCATATGCAGTTAGGGCTGGTAGTGATATTTTGTATGCTCGTCTTTCAGAAGTTGAGTGCCAGACCGTGTTACTCCATTTAAGTGCTGGAATCCAAAGTTCTTAAAGCTTTTAAGGTGTTTGGTGGTTCAGTTTCGCGTAACGTATGTTTGAGATTTCTGCACTTCATAAGAGTGGTATGTGTTACAGTAAATCATAGGGCTTGCAGCACCTTTGTGGTTAAGCTTCTGACAAGCGACATCAGCCTCATACAGGCAAAATTTTTAATGCTAAACACCATGCTAGGCTTTTTTTTTTGTACTTTTACTTTTTTAGTGTGTCTTTTAAAGGCTGATTGATTTAATAAGGAAGAACAAGCGTGTGTNCCTTTTTTTTGAATTACAGTGGAAAGGTTCTTGGCACAACTATTGTACGTTCAGATACAATAGTTGTAGCTGAGACATAGGCTGCTAGTGTGTCTGGACAAATTCAGTGTTTTCATCTGTGTAACAAGGTACTTTGTGCAAGAGCAAGGTGTAATAAATGTGCACGTCACACCCACAGGGAACTAATGAACAGTTTGACTATTCTACCTTTTGATGGTATTTTTATCTATGACTGCAGTGTTGTCAATTACAAAGAAATCTACATCAAAGAAAATTTTAGTTGAATGAAATATAAATGTTCCTTATGCTTTTTCTTGAAGTCACGCTAAGGTTGATCTTGAGAGAAAGAAGCTAATATGAGCAATGTGGGATATAGAGGAGTTTCAGGAGCATTTGGTTGTGCAACTACAAAGAACGAATCCATACGTTACGTCAGAACTCTTCAGTGTTGTCTGCTTTATTGTACTAATAGCCACTGTTTCGCATCTGGCAATGTTCACAGTCTTTTGAGAGGACAAAAGCATTGGAAAGTTTGACACTGACACTAGGTTTTAGTTAATTTCAGATTTACACAAGCTGTTGAACACATATAAAGAGGTGCAATTATTATTCTGCTTCTCTGGTGTTTACCGTGCAACACATAGATGTGTTTCTTCTGGCTATACAACCTTTTTCAGTGTGGTAAAAATGCTAGAATGCAGGGAAAGAATAACTTGTTTCCGTCCCCGGGCTTTTCTTTCCTCTTCTTATATCATTTCACTGTTGATATTGGTGAGCGACCTTACGCTCCCAGTTCGAAAACTTTTCCTGCGCACGCTTCGGAGGTAATTGCGATACAGGATTACACTGATGACTCTCGCCTGGAACTGTTTAGAAACGATGTAGTAGAGTATAACGTCCAAGCAGGTGCTGAGATTCATGAGAAAGGTGGTAAAGGCTGCCCAGGGATTGTAAGATATACCTTCGTCCTGCAGCATCAGGAAGGTGAAGCAAATGTGGAAGGGTACAAAGCAGAGGAGTACTTGAGCAATCAGAGTAACTATAATTCTTATGGATCTCTCCTTGGCCTTGGGCTTCAGCTTGGAAGTCTTGCCATGGATAAAATTGTAAATTATAACTAGGTAACACCCAATCATGATAAACAAGGGAACCAAAAAGAAAAAAATCAAGCGGGAGAAGTTCAGTGTGTTTACTTCCTTTAAGTGGATGATATCGAGCATTTTCAGGCAGGTGGTAAAATTCGAGGCTTTGTCTGGATCCGATCGTAAAAACAGCAATGGGGATGTTGTTGCGAGCGTCATTATCCAGATGCCAGTGCAAGCCAGCAGAGCTTTTTTGGTGTTTTTCAGTTCTTTGACATGTTTTGGCTGGACAATAGCCATAAATCTGTCAACACTGATAAAAGTGAGCAGCCACAGAGCAATGGCTGGATAAAATACGGTGAAAGCACTGATTATCCGACAGAACGTGTCTCCGAACGGCCATGTTTCTTTCGCGTGGTAGATTATCCGAAAAGGCAAGGAAAGGATGAAAATTATGTCAAGTAATGCCACATTCATCATATATACAGTTATTGTTGTCCTCTTCTTGGTAGTGCAGCTGAAAACCCATAGTGCAGTGGCGTTCACCAATAATCCCACCACGAACACAAAGCTGTAGAAGACCAGTGATGCAATCCTGTATTCTTCAGGGTGCTGATTTCCAGGCATCATATTCTAAGTGAATTTAGGAATAGTTGTTGCGCTCCATAAATACCCTGAAAACAGATAAAATATGAAAAGTTGTTCTCAGCCAAATAAAGACTTTCTTTAGAACAAGCAAGATGTTGTAGGATGTGGTTTAGTGATGACATTCTATTGTTTAGCTGTGAAAATGTGCTAGCTGCTTTGCTTTTTCTGACTGCAAATACATTATTGTGCTCTGAAGGGAGAACATCTACCTACTGTCAGGCTTGTGAGAAATAGTGTTTATAAGCTAGTTTCAATTAAGTATTTTTAGCTACTTAAGAGATTTCTTATATAAGGAATCAAAAAGTCAAGATTGACCAGCTACTTCTAGTGTGCTTTGGTAGTTGGTAGGTAGTTTGCAACTGTTGTAACTGAGGTAAGAGAGCTATTTTCTAAAGAAAATATTTCTTCAAGTTGTCCCTGTTGAAAAATTAATGACTAAAATGAGTTATGAAAAGAAATAAGTGAATATGGCTTGTAGTGACATTTGGATATGCACAGTGAAAAGTATTGACTTTGCATTTAATCTGCTAAGGAACTGCTTAGGTCCCAAAAGAATAGGCACATGCTGTCACTCATAAAAGGTATTTAAAAGCTACCTTAATAGTTATGTAGCTTCTAATTAATCCCAGGGTGTCAGAACCAACCACCTGACATATGAATGAGAAGAACAGATTGATAGATTGATAAACTTCCTAGTTAAAAAAGTAGAAAGATGGGAAGCAGCACAGTCTCCAACCAGGGTCTGTGTCAACAGTATTTCTGGGGGAAGAAGTTGCTGTCTGGTATTCAGCTGCCCCAGAACACAGATTTGTTGCATCTCTCAGCTTCATGGCTGTAGGAGCTGAAATGTCACTGCGCAGACTCTGGTGACGACAGCTGAAAGACATCATCCTCTGGTTTATTCTGGAGCCATTTGAGGGTGGCAGACCTTACCTGGTATTTGCATGGGTGCTTTGGTTCACCAGCACCCCCCACACACACACTTTCCTGACCCTTGCTGTGGTCACAGTTCCATGAGCTCGCATGGGAGGGTTCCTCATTGGTCTTTTACCCAGCCCTGTTGCAGCTTTGAGAAGAGGAGGAGGAAAGAATTAGTTGTCTGATTTTGCCAGCTGCGACAGACAGCCAAGTAACTTCTACAGCATCAGTTAGGCACTGAAACTCTTCTCAAGAGCACAGGAGTGCATAGTTCCTCTGTGTTTTATCTCCAAAAGTGGAGAAGGCATTAAATAAAAGCTTGTTGTTAGTGCTCATCTGGTTTATGCTTTTGCTGTAATGTTACCAGGTACTTTTTTTTCAGTGGCTGAGGAATACGTAGTGGATTGAACCAGTAATTTTGACTCTAGCATTGTGGTTCCGCACTTGCAAGGATCAGCGGCTTTTACAAAGAGTATCAATGGTGTAACTAACTTAAGTGTGACCTTTTTTAAAGGTCAAATCTTAAATATTTTAAATCTTTTTCAGGTTAGTTTCTGCCTTGAAATATGAAGTTTGGGCTTCTGTTTTTCTTAGTGTTCTCCAGTTTACAGCTATACAAAAAAAATCTGCTTTTCTGGCCCTGAACTTTTCTCTCAAAGATATCTTTTTTATTAGCTATACAAAAGAAAAAGGTGTGTTTGCTTGTCAGATGAGGTCATTAGAACATCTAACAGAATTTATGTTTTGTGGGGGAAAAAGTGCATATAGTACTGACCGAAAAAGAGGTTTGGAGGGGCGTCTGTCTCAGTGCCCCTAAAACACCTCATTGTGTGAAGGCTACTAAAAATAAGAAAATTAAGCCACGCTAGCAGGCTTTATTGAAGGGTAGACGACTTGTGCTTCAAAGAAAATGTTTGTAGCCCCTGATTGTAGCACAGTTGAAATGTTATCTGGTATGCTGCCCCACTCCCATTACTGTTGCATAAAATTGTCCACATATTGCTTAACACACGCACACACCCCACACACATCTTAAGTGCTTTTTTATCTTTTTTTTTCTATTTTTACTCTCTCTTGCTAGCAGATGTGTATGATACAGTGCATGACTACCTATCTCTGATCCTGACTGATTTAGCAGATGAACTGAGTAGTAGTGTATATGATAGGTGGAAGAATTCACTTTTTTATAGATGAATGTTAATAATGTGCATGAGTTTTGGTTTTGCTCTTTTCTCCTTTTGACTTGCAGTGACTGTAATCATTTCTGGTCAGGTCCTGTTACCAAAATAGCCAGCAAGCTGCTGTCGATGGGAAGAAGGGAGGCTGAATCTGGCATAAGCTTCTATCAGAGAAACCTGCGGTTCCGTTCCTTGTTTGCAGGTTATTTCAAAGTTGTGCCTGTTTTAAGATATATCAAAGAATGGACTTACTGTAACAAAAAGGGTTGAGTTTTGGTTTGTTGGTTTTTTTTAAGTGGAAGGCGCTATTTCCAAGCTTTGTGGGTTTAGATACATGTCAGTGTTATAATTCGGTATTTTTCCTAAACTTAATATTTAAGAATCTAAAATTTAACATCTATGTAGGTAAGAAATACTGAGATTTTTAAGAAGTGTGGAGTTACCTGTCCACACTTATACACAAATGCAGATGTTCTGCTTTTTCATCAGTACTCATCTGTATGAAGTTCATGTTGATATCTCCCAGGTCAGCCTAAGTAGACCTTTGGGCGCCTCTGGATGGATGGTTTTGCCCTAGTTGCCATTTTTCATAATGGGAACACTTACTTACTGGTATTGATTTAAAGTGCCTGCTGAAGAGCCCCTGGAGTCACTGGTTTCCGGATGTCTGTCTGTGTTAATTGTAAATGATTACTGTGATGTTGGTCCATATGTTTTAAATCGATCTGTTTTAATTTCTTAACAATAGCCGAGGTCCTGAACGTCTAAAGTGAAAGTGAATTGTGAAGCCCATCTAGGCACTGCATACAAGAACAAAGACTTCCAGAACAGAACCAGAATTAAATCTTCTCCTCTAGATTCTTACAAGCAGTTAGGTAACAGTGACTCCATTTAAAGGAGTGTGTGTTTATTTTTCTTCCCAGTCCCTGTGTCCCCATCCCCCCCTTTTTTTTTTCCCTTTGGCTGTCCCTTACATTTGCTCACATTTCCATGTGGGGGACATGGCTTTCAGTGAAGCAGAGAGGTATCAAACAACAAGATCTTCTCCTGGATTTAGTTCTTCCTTTAGTGATAACATATTCAGCAATGCTTTTTGTTGTTGCATATTTTAAAATTTATTGTTAAAATCTTAAACAACAGTATTTATGGTACTATGTGTTTACAAATGCAGTTGTTTTGATTTATATGTTATTTCTAGAATGCTGCTGATACTTTGAAAATGCATTAAAGAATTACATTTCTTTTCATAACAGTTGGACTCGGTGATCTTAAAGGCCCCTTCCAACTGAGACGATTCTATGGTTCTACAGAATAACTGCCCATGTTCAGCTTCTGACTAAAGAAGTCTTATCTTAGCAACATATATAAGCATCCAGGTTATTTTGTTGGAGTAGTATAAGGGATTGTTACTCACGTTTTGTGCACTACAACGTTTCTTCAGAGATGCTCCTTCCATAGCCCAAATTCTGTAGAAGGCTTAGACTTCCTCTTCTCAGCTTCACTTAGCTAAAATAGCTCCTCTTCGCTGGCAGGAAACAGTGACGCAATCTAGATGGTGCTGAACTTTCATTGGTCATACTTTAAAAGTATCTGGCTGAAATTTCACATACGTGTGGTGTCTGTGAGCTGATAGCTCTAGTACCTTTGAACAGACAAGCTTTTATGATATTACCAGTGTGGCCAAACTGGGCTGTTGCTCAGTTTGACCACACTGGAAATATAAAAGCAAACGTAGTTTTTTTAAAATACATTTAAAAATGTTTGTGGTATAAGAAAGTATATTTGGGGTTTAAGTTTGTGTGCAAAGGTATCTGGAAGAATATCCACCTCGATTATGCAAAAGTTTCTAACAAGCGCAAAGTAAATGTATTTTCTGTAAAGTGTTGTCTGTTTTTTTTGTGGAAATCCCCCTTTTGTTTATATTTGCCTTGGATAGTAGTCAGTCTGAAAGTGACACAAACTTGTTACCTTTGAAATGAGAAGTTTGATTCACTTGAATAGGTGGCTTGCTTTGTGCCTGCAGTTGCCATATTTTACTAACACAAGAGCAATGTTTCTATATTTTATTTGCTGTCTAAAATAATGACACGCCTAATTAAGAGCTTTGCAGAAAAATGCTGTATGAAGAGAGGTTTTAGCCTTTAGTAAAATGGAGTCAAATCTCTGAACTGTGTTACTGCAACAGACATCTGTGGTAGGGTAAGTGTATTCCCAAAGGCTAATAAAAAAGACTGATTTCCTGCATTTTCTCTGTGCCAGCTCAGGGAATAAAGATCCTACCTTTGAAAGAGCCATTCAGAGGATCTAATTCCAAATACTCTCTAGAGAAGAGAATTGCTACCTCCACGTCTCTGACTGTCAGTCTCTGAAGCACACTAGGGAGAGTTTGTTAGTTCTTGAGGCTTCCATTTGTTCCCCCCAAATGAAGCAAAACGAGATGCGTTTTGAGGAAGGGAACAGTAATATTTTACTCTCCTCCTGGTGTGTGGTCAGGAATTTGCTGGGATGAGCACATGATGCCAGAGGCAACAGAGTCTTGCAGTTCAGGTGCAGCCAGAATCAGGTTTGTCTCCTGCAACATCTTTCTTCACTGACTGTAAAAGTAATGTAGGTGGGTGATCCTCATTTAGTGCTAAAGATAACTTCAGTGAAAAATACCCTCTGTGCAGTAGTCGTGTAATTTATCTCGGCCACATGGGTTTATGGTAATGTGTAGGTATTTATGTAGGGTACCACGATGGGGGAAGTAATCACAGGGAGGGACCTGGGTATGGTTTCCACTGTGTAGTTTAAAAATATATTTAAATATTTGGTCTTTTCTGCTTAGGTGAACTAATACCAAACTTAATTTTTGTGATCATTCCAAAGACCTCTTAAATACAGTGATCCGCAAATCCTACCCAGACCATCCCAGAGAAAAATAAATCTATTAAAAGTGCTTAATATTTCAGGATTGAGTCTCTTAAAAGGACTAAACAGCGTTGAAAGCTCTTCAGTGGCTTTATTATTAGCAAGACTACTCTAGAATGTGCTCCAGCAGGATGAGCCACTCACACTGTTTTTAAGTTTAGTGAAAGCTCGTTGAAATTCAGTGATATATATTTTTAAAAGGTTTTAAAAAGTGTGTGTGGCTCCTGGAAACGAGTAAGTGGACTTTTGAACTTTCCTAGGCAAGAGTACTTCATTTTGAGAAAAATAACGTATGGAAGTCCCTAGGTCCCTTCCCACCTGAATTGCACTAGGAACGTACCAACCCACGCTAGTGACTAGAGAGTGCCACCCTCAACTGAAGGAGGAGTACAACAGTCATTCTGGATCTGGATGGAAACAAGGTGGATGTTGAGGCTGGGATCAGAAAAGCTGTATGCAGCGAACTGCCTCTTGGCTTGCTGTCTTCTTGTGGAGGGAGGCTTGGGAGGGTGAGGTTTTACATCTGGGTCTCGTTTTGTCGGAAGAGGGTGGGTGACATCTCTACTCTGCAGGGACAGCATGACTTCTGAGGGCAGCTGGAATCAAGTCTAACCTAGCAGTTTACACAGGTGGATAAGCGCAGCCCAGTTGAGTCGAGGGCACATTAGCCATCCAGCTGGTTGGCCATTGCATAATCCATGTCAGTCTATGTTCTGCTTTCATTCAAGCTTTTCACAGTCCATCTGGTGAAGAGGCAGCAAAATAGGTCTGGTGCTGCCAAGCTGGAAGGCCTTCTCACTGAGCGTGGAGCTGTGTACTGCAAAGAAGTGTTTGCACTCATGTACTCATTCTTGTCTTAGGGGCTCAGGCTGGCTGCAGCTGCAGGGTGACATAGACGTAGACTGACTGTGGTTTGCAAGAGATGCTGGGGTGGGCTGCTCTGCTGTGTTCCCCTGGCGCTTCGGTTTCTGCTGTAGGAAGCACCTGACTCTATTTTTGTTTTCTTCGCCTTCTGTACTGTTTTATCAGCTAGAGATGAGTGTCTTGCATTGGTTTCCTCCAGATGGGTGAGTATCTCCACTGCTCCAGCTTTTACTGAGATAAATACTCAGTTCCCTCCAGGGTTTTTTTTCGCTATTCTGAAGTTTGGGGAGTAAAGATGATCAGTTTAGTTGCATTATGTTGTGTTAAAGCTGGTTTTGAGTAGTTCAAAGCTAAGCCAACCATCACTAACTGGTAGTAAGGCTTACAAAGAATGAGCTTGATCACTTGCAGCAGTGTGAAAGTACAGCACTGAAGGGATTGTCTTCGTGCTGTTGCTTTTGCAGGAGTAATGTACCGCTAGGTCTCTCTTTCACTAGCTTAGTCATGGTACAGAACAGTATGTTTTTCCTGTCTGCTTACCGTGTAAATGTGGGCTTTGTCCAGCTGAGGCAGAGTTCAGCATGCAGAGGCGGGGAGAAGGATCACCCTTTGCTTCAGTTTGGTAAGGAGCAGGTTTGAGCCTGCGCTCTCCTTCTCCTTCTGAACTTTCCAGCATTTGAAAAGGAAGAACTGAAGCTTCTTACACAGTCCAGTGCACCAGTGGTGCAGGAAGCTACTTTCCCACGCGTCGGTTCGTTAACTTACCAGTTTGCTGTTGTGACTGAGTTCCCATGCAGTTTTGGGTTATTGTTCTCAGCCATGATGAAGGTGTGCTTCATTTTTTATTCCCATGTTGTGTTATACCATAGCAGAACTTTAATAGACTACCGGTTAAAAGTTGTCATGGCACTGAATGCACGAACTTCTTGCGGTTGCTTCCAGTTTTGCCATCTGGGTGTTACTCAGGCTGCGTCATGGCAGAGCTGTCCCTCCTCTCCCACGCCTCAACCTGTGTGTGAATCTAAATGCTGCGTGCAGCAGAGCTGAAGGAATGGGAAACAGAGCAGCTTGAGAGGACTGCAGCATAGTTAGCTGTACCTGATGTGGCCTATTTACTGTCATATTTTTCTCCTGTGTTTTGCTAGGATTCGCTATGGTTTGAGGAAGGAGTTCCTGAGATTTTTTTTTTTCTTTTTTTAAAAAAAAATCAATACTGAAATTGATATTCCATATTTCTCCTGGGGTTTTTGCTCCCCACCCCCACCACCCCTCCGGTCCCTTCTACAGCCAGGACACTCTGTGCCACTAAATACCCTAAAAATACACAGTGCACCTGGCCTCTAGTTCATCTGTTCAGCAGCATCAGCCTTTGAAAGAAGCAATACTTCAAAAATTAATTAAAATGAAAATTGGATCTCTAAGCTGTCTGAGAACAGGGTAGTGGGCTAGAGACAGTGGTTTGTTACGCAGCAGCAGCCTTCCGATGTATGTATTCTAATTATTAGCCCATGGCAAATACCAGCACAGCTCCAAGCTTGCTGGTGAAACCACATTGCCTTTGGCAGATTTCTTAAAATATTGTGTCTGTGTTCTACCTGTGTTCTGTTGTGTTGGGAAACAGGGCAGGGGGGGAGGGGTTATCTCCAAAAAGTACAGATTTCTCATGACAAATATTTCATAGTTGTTTAAAACCTTCATGAATAGTCATCTTTTTTTTTTTCTTTTCTTAAAATTTATATGTGTTGTCAGGAGCTACACAATAAGTTAGTTGCTCCAGTTTGGAAGCGTCTAGGAGAGCTTTTTCAACTACCCTTTCCTTAGTAACGTCATGCAATATTTTTACTGTTAAACTGTTCTCAAAAGTCTGGGGTGCATTGGAGTGCTGTTCTGAAACTTGACGTGCCTCACAAGGATAGTCATCACATTTGAAGAGAAATGTCTTTATTGGGAGCTGCTTATACTCGTATTCTTTTGATGAAGTCTAGTGCAGAAGTAGGGAGGATCATTTAGATTTCTCCAGAGTTCAGGAGCTTGGATAACCTCTCTGCTCAGTGAGTAGCCTGCGTATATGTAATCAGAAATTAAATAATGACAAGATGCTGCCTACGCTTTAGCACGCCGGTGAAGTGTTTAATCAAAGGTTTCTGAAGCGAGAGGGAGCTGTGCAGGTTCACAGACACCACAGCGTGTTGAGGTTGTGAAGCTTGCTGAGCTGCGGTGGAGTGGAGCTGATAGGAGAGGGAACATTCCAGGTGGTAGAGGGGCTGGCACAATTCAGACCAGAAAAAAGCAGCCCAAGTCCTGCCAGACAGCAGTGGATGTGGTTAGTTCAGATATCTGCAGGGCAGGGTTGCTCGCTGTGTAGGCTTAGCACCGTCCTTGGAGAGAAATGGAGGAGAAGTTGATCGTGAATATATGCTCGGTGCCCCTGAACTGAGTACAAGTCCAGCTGACGCTGTGAGCTGGCAAAGGAAGAGAGCAGAGCTGGCTGCAGGTGAATGATTTCAGAGAAGCCACTGTCTTTGCACCATTGTGTTATATCCCTTTGTGCTGTCTCTGCTACGTAAAAAATACCGAGGGAGGTGTACTACCCAACTGCTCCGTGAAGGCTGATTATCAGAATGCCATTCTTTTCCGTGCTTTGAAATCCACTTCTCCTTTAGACTCGGAAAGGCAAGAAATAAAGGCTCTGAATACCTTTTTTATCATATCTCAGCAAGGTACAGTACTGTGTCCTGTCAGAGGACGCTATACTTTCTGCCAAACTATTAAAGTACTTACAGGGGGCCCACAGGAAAGATGGAGACAAATGTTTTAGCAGAGCATGTTGCCATTGACCAAGGGCTAATGGCTTTAAACTAGAAGAGGGAAGAATAAGATTAGATATAAGGAAGACATTTTTTATAGTGAGGGTGGTGAAACACTGGAACAGGTTGCCCAGATGGTAGATGCTCCATGCCTGGAAACATTCAAGACTGGGTAGGACAGGGCTCTGAGCAGCCTGACCTAGTTGAAGATGCCCCTGCTCATTGTAGGGGAGGTTAGACTAGATGACTTTTAAAGGTCCCTTCTGGCCCAAGCTATGCTATTATATGATTCTAAGCTACAAAAAAATATAAATACATATTTTATACCATGGATACACTTTAAAGGGAAGGGGCTGAAGCTCCTGAACTTTATAATAACAGAAAGCCTAGCAGAATAACACAGCACATAGATCTGAATTTCAGTAATTTAAGCAGCAGGTTTCCTTATGTAGACAGTGTTCTGGCAAAGTTAGCTTTAGGAGAGGATGAGCCAGTGAAGCCAAACAGGGACTTGAGTAGATAGAATTCTCTGACACTTTCATCATTTGCCTCCAAATCATGCTGGCTGTCAGTGTGTTTTTATTTTTGTCCTAGACCATGTGGGACATTGCTTTTATTTGCTTGCTTGCAACTGAGCTCTGTGCTGTGTGGTGATGTGGGACACCGAATTCATAGCACTTGCCCAAACTGCAGAAACGGGAGGGAGGGAGGGCACAGCTTGTGTTGAATAAAGTGCAGTGGAGGAAGGGCAGGTGAGAAAGGTGGAGGGATGTGGGACATCTCTGTATTCCTTCTTCTTCCTAATTTGACAGCACATGGAGGTAACTGTAACACCTATACCAGCAGCCCGTGTCTCACAGCGCTCGTTACTGTCAGGGTGACCTAGTTCATTTCCAAGATGATGGGCCTAAAACTGTCACGGTTATTGGGTGGGTGCTCGGTGTAGTATCTGCTAGTAGTGATGGTGAATCTGGCTTCTCTTTCCTACCGGGCAATTCCTGGCCTGATGCTTACACTGCCTGCTGCTAACATCTCTGAGGTCTGAAAATGGGGATTCTGCTCCAGTAAGAGTTCTGTGAAAGGCGTTTTGACCTCTGCTGTGGCGAGATTAATTACTGCATCAATGCTGCCATCTGCAGGTCTTTAGCTGGCATAACACCAGAGCTTTGGAACAGCAGAAAACTGGTGTCACGGGGTCGTTCCTTTGCACACCTTGCACATATGCAGGTAAACTGGTTATGAAGAGTGGAAACCACTTTGACTTCCCCCGGAAGGAAGTACCACGTGGCGTGGAACCTTTGACCGCTCTCGTAGTTGTAGAACTGCAAATTCTGTTGCTCAAAGAGTTGCAGTTTCATACAGGTCTCCCACTTGCATTTCCTTTTAAACAAAACGATACAGTTCTGAGCATGGGTTGCAATTGAACACTTCCTTACTGAATATAGTGTGAATTTACCCAGGAAAAATGAAGAATTAGAAGACATCTAGTGGGGGAAGGAGAAGGAAGACTGGGAAAAACCTTTGTCATTCTTCTGGCTTTACTATATAATGGAGGGATAAAAAATAAAAAGTAACTGTGTTTTTAAAGCTACCCAACTCCTGATTTTGTTGTTTTGTCTGATGCATCTCTATCAAAATAAGACACAATTACAACAACTTTCTTACCACAGCACTTCATTTTTCTGAAGGAGTGCATGTTTATATTCTAAAAGTTTTATGATTAAATTATTTCATGAAAATAAAGAATGGCACCTTTCCCATAGGGTAATAGAGGGGCTCTTTTTTTAGCTTAATAGTTGACCCTTGAAGGTTGTTTTCTGTCAACTTGGGGATGATCCAGTCTAAGAAAATCATCTTTTCTTTCTGTCTTTACTAGCAGTTCTGGGTTTTTTCCCTCCCTTCTCTTCCTCTTTCAGGAAGTAGCAACACCTTGTTTGTTCAACCATAGTAGAGGAAGACAGGGATGTGGAAGTCCCTTTGGAATTTAAAAGGAAATCCTGCATCTAATTGTAGATGTCTGTGCCAAACAACTCCTGTATAAATGATAATTTCAGCTATTGTTTGCAAATCGGTTTACTGTCAGTGGTGCCCCGTGTTACTTCATCTGAAGGAAAACAATCTCAAAGTAGGCATTACCTCCTGGCAATGTCTGTTGTCTCCTCTCTGTAGAAGTTCTGCTACCAGCATGGATTGCTACATTTTTGTTTTAAGGGCCTGGTATCCTTTCATATAAGAGATAAAATATCCCTCTCCATCATAAAATGAACTGCTGCCATTCCAGTGATGGTCTTTGCATCTCTCTTCCCTCTCCTCATATTTTTAGGGCAGCTAATTATTTGTTTGAAGTGGAAGAAAGGAAGAAAAAGAGATAAAGAACTCTTCAGAGCAGTTGGATGTTATTAATATGAGGAGATGGCGTGTCTGTCATGTCTTTTTGCAAAATAAAGACTGTATGACTGCTTTCTTAAGACAAAGGGATGGAGTGTAACTGAGTAACCTCACAAAGGAGGTCTTGCAGCGCCTGGTGCTTGAAAGTCCTCTTGATTTACCAAAGTACTGGACAGGAGTCGATGCAGTAATTTCGGTGGTTCTCTGAGAAAGCACGGGTGTGTGATTGAGACTTGGAAAAAAACCCAAATATGCATGAGACACAAGACAGTGCATATAATTAATAAAATAACTACTGTGGGTTGCTTCACTAAATAATTAAAAAGTTAGAACATCTCTTTTTCAGAGTGAAGGGATGTTGCAGACTTTCTATATAAATAACAAGATGTTTTTGCTATGACTTTCTTTTAAAGTTTCCTCTTTGCTTTTATTTTATGCTTACCGAATACTCTCCTTTTGTTTAGTCATCACTTTGCTTCAACTACCTTGGTCTGTAGTTGTGAAAAAGGGTTAGACGGTGGCCTTAATGGGGAAGTACTTTTTGCAAAGAAATCACTTCTCTACTACAGCTTTTCTATTTTGTTTCTGTTTTGTCATGAACAAGCTAAACAATTTCCTGCTGGCAACTTGAGCCTTGGAATACATATAGAGCTCTCTTTGGATGGGGGGAAGCTATAGCCACAAATCAATAGAAAGTGTGAATGGTGTCTTGACAATAAGCCCCTAAAATTGTGGGAAGCATTTTATTTTCAAGTATTGTGAAGTAAGCCAGACTGCTTGAATAAGGTGAACGTTACAACCTCTCTTTTTTACTTGTCCTTAGCCTTTGAAGGTGTTATGATGTCCATTACAATGTACTAATTATAAAGTGGTAAGTTATGAGAAGAGATTTGATTTATTTTTTTGTACTTATTTTTAACCATCCACAAGTAGATGTATGAGTCACATTTCAGTAGGTAGTTCCTACTTACTGTCTGTACCAGGAAAATAGGTCATAATAAATGACGCAAAATAGTTTAAGTGCTTTGCAATTTAGGTCTTAAATTGCCATCCTTTGGCTCCTCTCAGCCCAAGCTTTATGCTAAGAACAGATCCTGATAAAAGATCATAATTTAGTGCTTAAATTATCAGGGACCTGGGAGTGGAGACCCTCTTCAGCCCATCACATGCTGATATATGTCCCCTGGGGTTGTTTAGGTGTGGATGGGGTGATGTGTGGGGGTTATGGGATCAGGAGGGTGGAGAGAAGCAGGTTTCTGTGTTGGAATGTGGGAGCTCGTAGCACAGTGGGGGATTGCATGTTAGAAACTGATGGGAAAGACTGAAGCTCTTACCAGTAGTGCCCACCTCTCCTTCCCCAGCCTCTCCTTCCCCAGCACAGACAGTTGTCACATAGTCAGACTTGTCCTTGCAAACGTTTCTGGGAGGCTGATGCTACCCTGCGCCTCTCTCTGTCTTTCCTTTACATCAGAAACATGAAAACGGTGAAGTTATGGGAGCCCTAAATGCAGGTAGGACTTGCACACTTTGTGTGTGAAGTAAGAATAGCTACCAAACTAATCAAAAGCAAATGAAATCATCTCTTTGAATTCAGGTGTGTACAGATCCTGGCTCAGTAGTGACTAAATGTATTTTCTCTAAGGCAAGAAGTTTGCAGAAGAAATATGTATCTATTCGATACAGAGTTGAATGCCAATCTACGCTACAAGTTGCACCGTTCGCACTGGAAGGTTCTACTTCTAAGGTTATATGCGTCTCAAGAGCCTCTTGGAGTAAGCACCTATCTTAAATGAAGTTGCCCATGCTACTTGGTTTAGTAGAGACTCACAAATGGCAGATTACTAGAATACCAGAAGGGTTTCTGGAAGTGTCAAGTTCTGTAACAACTGCTAGACAGCTCTCTACTCTTTAGATTCATAAAGATTGTTAAAAGCTCAGCTGACCCTGGTAGAAACATGAGTTTGGTTACTTTCAGGATATGCCTGTCTGGGCCTGGAGGGCACTTTACTCAGGCTAGGAGTATCACCAAGTAACCAGTGATAGAAGAAGAAGCTTCAAGTTGCACCAGGGGGATTTAGGTTGGATATTGGGAAAAAATTCTTCACTGAAAGGGTTATCAAGCTTTGGAACTGGCTGCCCATGGAAGGGTTGAGTTACCATCCTTGAGGGTATTTAAAAGATATATAGATGTGGTGCTGAGGGACGTCATTGTGTGGTAGACTTTGTGGTGTTTACAGTTGGACTTGAATATCTTAAAGGTCTCTTCCAGCCAAAATTATTCTGATTCCTCTGGACTTGTGTAGCTTTAGTAAGCCGCTTGGTAGTATGCCCATATACAATGCTTTGCTCATTTCTTGCCTTGCATAGTTTGAGAGAGTGTACAGTGGTGGTAAGGCACACACCCACTGGATTTTAGCCTTTTCAATCATTATCAGGTACGTAGTTACAGATCCCTATTTACCTAAGTCAGGAACCTTCTCTGATATCTTTGGAGGGACACAGGCTTTTTGTCTTGAGTTTCCCTGTCTGTGTACCAGACGTCACACAGCTTCAGAAAAGGTGGGCTAGGTGATCCTTTTGTCCATGAAGGTTGAACTTACCCAAACAGTGATAGCTGACAGTATCATGGTGCATTATGCAGATGCGAAGGGTGATATACCACCCTCTTGCTTTTGTTAGGGATGTCGGTCATTTGGTGGGACTTACTTTACTTACTGGGAAATTATTGAGTGGGGGTTTGAGGGCTTAAGTCAGGTGCGTCACAAGCAGGAAATCTGACATGGTTTCTCAGGACTATTTTCAAAGTAATATGTTTTTCTTTCTGTTCTGGAGCCTATCAGAGATGAGACCACCTTTTCCAGCTTTCTGACGGTACAGAGAGCTTGGTCGGCATGCAGACAAGTTAGTTGTGGTGGAACCACTCCATCTAAGGGGCAGCTTTCATTCAAGACTGTCTCAGCTGACAGCGCAGTCACCTCAGATCTACTTCTTTGTGTGTTTTGTCATTCCTTTCCAGTCTGGGGTTACCTTTTGGGATTGGTAAAGCACATCCCCTGAGCCCTGCTAAGAAACAGTCAAGCAAGAAAAAGCATGTACTTTGTTGAAGTTCTTAAGTTAAATGTTTTTCCCTGTGATGTGGGATACAATACCTTTCTGTGTTTTAAAACACCCGTTCAGGTTTTTTTATGTTTTTACTTATGTGCCTTGTACACTTAAGGAAATAAAATCAGTTTCTATAAAGAGACACTCGGCAGTAGTCTCTGCACTTCTCTGGGGAGAGCTATTCTGTCACTTGTCACCATGGGTTTTTATCAAGGGCGTGATGAGAGAGTTGGTTTGTTTGGTTTGTTTTGCCTCTGCTTAATGATCCTTTTTCATAACGGGATGTTAATTTGGTACTGTATTTTCTCACACTACAGCTCTTCAAGTCTGTGGTCACCAGCTCTTTTCACCCTTTGATGAAGATTACATTTTGGTAGCTGTATGCTCCGCCAGATGTGTGAAAGAAGAATCAAGCCCACGTGGCTGAAGCAGCATACCGTGCTGTGCTTTCCCTATTTCTTTGTACGATTCTCCTCAGAATTCAACCCAGATTCATGCATCATTTGTCAGAAAATCACCTTGCTGGTGTTTCATCTAAAGCCTCGTATTTCTAGAACTGGGCCATCTCTGTACCTCTGGACATCAATCACACTTTATTTACTTATATTTATGAAGGTCTTTCAGGAGTGTTTCTTGCTTCTTCCATGCGGTAACTGTCTCTGTACTGACTGTCGTAATGAACAGCAGGCTGTGAGACAGCGCAGGAGCTCGGGGTAAACACCAGGCGTGAGCCTCAGCCTCCACAGCAGAATCATTAAGGAAGATGTCACTCCAGAAGTAAAAGCTGAAGTTTTATTTACACCTTAGTGAAAGTGATGCTTTGGCTACAGGTCTGAGACAGCATTTGCAGTTGCTGTTGCGCAGTCTGATCTCTGTCTCCCCCAGCAGTGCGTTCCTTCTTCAAGTAATGTCTTTGGGCTGCAGGTGCTGGTCCCTTACGGGCAGTTAGCGACAGAACGAGAGGGAAGGACTGCAAGCTGCAGCAGGGTAGGGTTAGACTGGACATTAGGAAAGAATTCTTCACAGAAAGAGTGGTCAGTCAGTGGAATCAGCTGCCCAGGGAGGTGGTGGAGTCACCCTCCCTGACTGTGTTTAAGAGTAGATTGGATGTGGTGTTGAGGGCTATGGTGTAGGGGAGAACTTGTAGAGTAGGGCTGATGGTTGGACTCGATGATCCCAAGGGTCTCTTCCAACCAAAATGATTCTATCATTCTATGCAGTGAATCCCAGTGAATGTTCACTCAAATATTAATTCAAAGGGAAAGAAGGACAGCTTGCTTACAGCTGAAGATTGGGATGTGTGTCTATATACATACCTCCATCTTCTCATCTATATCTGAAGTAGCTGGAAGTGTGAGATGCACAAGTGGGAAAGACAGGGTGTGCTTTGTTCCTTCCACAGCATTTTTACCTACCAAGGAAAGTAGACAGGAGTTTGCCATGAGCTAAAAGTCTTTGCCATTAAGTAAGTTATGCATTTCTGGACTATGAATTAGTGATCCCATCCCAAAAAAAACCCTGGGTCAAATGTGTGCAACAGTAAACAATTAATTTCTGTGTAATATAGTAGTGATTGGAAAAAGAGATTAAAGAGCAGGACAGGACAGGTTCAGAAAAAGAGACCTAGCGTATTTAGAGGTTTCAGAGAGCTATGAAGATCTTTAAACACGGGGCAGAAGAGACAGAGTGCTGGTGGCCAAAAAAATACTCTTAACAAATGCAAAGTGGCAACTGGTGTAAGGGCCGCGGAGGCGCCCTTACTCTGGGCTGAGGACTCTGCCTTGTGTTCAGGTGATGGAAAGAGCTGTGCTAGCTGAAAACATGGACATGGGTTCCCCAGCTGCGTTCTCTTCTCCTCTCCCAGAGCCTGCGGAGGCGGCAAGAACAAATGTGTGGCTTTGCTTCACCGGCTGAAGGTGCAGTTTTATAGTTGAGGTTGGGCTGGTTGACACGTAGGCTGCCTCTTAACAGAGCAAGCTCTTGGCCCCAGCCTGTACTTTCCTACCTACCACTTGCAGTGCAAGTCATCTGACTTCCTACAGGCAGTGGTTATAGGGAGACAAAATAATGTTTAAAAATAAAACACGTATCCTTTTTTGCAGGGATCATTTCCCGCTGGCTCCAGTTTCTAAACCTGCTCGCTTCTGGGTGGCTGAATGGCAGCACCAGAGCAGGGAAGGCCATGGGAATGCGGAGCTGAAAGGCAGAATGGAGGCTTTCTCCTTCCCTTTCTCTGTACCACAAGATTCACAGTTGATTACTTAGGCCCATACCATTGATGCACTTGTTGGTGCCAAGTCAGTAACCTCTGCCAGAGGAAGGAGGCAGACAGGCAGAAGACTCTCAACTGGGGTTCTCTGCAGTTTGTCACACTGAGCCCTGATTTTAAGAAGGAACCAGAAGGTCAGCAGCAGCCAAAAGCTCTGCACTATACAAAGCTGTACCATCTGAGATATCAGACTATAATAAGAAATGGATAACAAACTGTTTCCTAACCGGTGTCAGGTTTTGCTGAGGATTTTGAGGGTGTTTTTGAAATGGGGCAATGCTCCATTTTTACAGTAATTAGGATACTTACCTCTCTGCATTGCAGGTGGGAGATGAAGCCTCTCTGCTCTCAGACAGGCACATGTGTGCACGTAGAACACACGATTGGGTAACATCATTTAAGAGGACGAAAGCAGTGGGAGGTCATTTGACAAAAAGTGTTGCCAGTGGCTGAGTATCTCTGGAAGCAAAGCAGTACAGGCTTCCCTGAAGTGAGCTGCCCCTTTCAAATTCAGAGAGTACTAAGTGGCATTTGTAATTGCAGGCTGTCACCACTTTCACACTTACCTTTTAAAATTGCTTTTATTAAGGTGAAAGTACCAGGCATGTGGTTATCAGAGATCTGTGAACTAACTGTAATTATTCAGACCGAAAACGTGTTTTTATTTAATGGGAAGAGAAGCTGGTTTGCCCTGCAGCAGGATTAACCTTTGCAGCCAGTATTCCATAAGCAGCTTATGGAGGTAAACATTTGATGTGTCTTTGCCAGCTTGACTAAATATTGCCAGCTGTCTTAACCCTTTTTAAAGATAAATGAGCTGTAATTGGATTTTTGTACCGGGTAATTTTTAACAAGGGCTATTAGAAGCAGCAGTAGTTGTTACAAAGAAACTGCACAACAGGCATGTTATTATGAGACACTGCGTTTCTCTGAGTGCGTTAGTATTTGTCTATGAGAATCAGGGTAGCAGATTAGAGAGAAATGTGCTTTGAAGTGGCAATTCCCATAGCTCTTACTATGTGTGAGGAAACAGAAATGGTAATGAAGTTTGGGTCAAGTTGGTGGGGGGGTGGTGGTGGTGATGCTGCTGGGAGTCACTTTGTACTGACATTGAACTGTAAAAATGAAATTGAAAGAAGAAGAAAGATAAATGGATTGTTATCTTTGATATTTCTACAAAACTTTTAAAAATAGACACTATTTTTGTCTGCAATAACACACTCTTTAAAAATAGAATAATTTAACATTTCAATCAGATATTGTTTCTCCATACAACCAGTTTCTCTAGGAGGGAGATAGGTGTGAAGAGTGGAAAAAGAGAATTTTAGGCACTCTGAGAGTAGTCTTTGTTTCATGCCTGTTGCAAAATATTTAAAAGTTGAAATTGAAGCCAAATGGGGAGAGCAAATTGTGATGTTGCCCGCAGTATTTCATTTGCTTGGTGTTGTTGCCAAAGGCTAACAAGTGTCTTTTGGGAAGCACGGATGAGAGTACTCAAATAGCAAAATCTAAGGTTTTTCAATGAAGGGATATTTTCATTTCACCAGTTTGTTTTGAACAAACAAAATACAAGTTTATTTAACTTCTGAGTTATTTGTGGTTTTGTTGACACTAGTATTTAAGCTTTTATGTATAAAGCACAGCAGTCACTAAAAATGTTTAGCCATTTTCCCCAAGTTCATGTATGGGGAATTAATTGGTTGTTACGTTTTTGTGTGTTTGTTGCCATTCTAAACCCCCTAAAAGCTGGGAAATTTTTCAGATTCATATTTTAACTCCTTGTTTTCTTACAACCACTGCCTGATTACATTTTTTTTAAAGAAAGCACAATGCTTGATTCTTCCTCACAGATTTTAATAGTTCACTGCTATACTCCCCATGACTAGTAATTTGGGGGCATTTTTTTATTAGTCTCTGCAAAGCCCTATCATTAGTTTGTCTACTTTCATTCTGCTCAAAACAAAAATTCAATAATTTAAATTTCTTAACATGTAGTCACTTTGATTTTTATTTTTTTTTTTAATTTATTGGAAAGAATACTTTTCTTTTGGAGAAAAAAGAATTAGGACTCATCATTTACTTGTGTTGGCAGTTGGAAAAGTGATAAATAAAATACTAAGTGTTTTGCCCCAAGTAGAGGACAGTTTTGTTCTGGATCCCCATAAGAAAGGCACAAGCACTTACAAGCCACTAGCAATTTAGGAAATCTTAGGTCTCTTCTGTTGCTGGGATCCCTGAAATGTTACAGCATTGGCTGGACCGTGTGGTCAGAGACAGCACATAGGGCAGATCCCATCCATGGTGAGGTTCACCACCTCTGAGATCACCCAGGGTATTTCTCCTGCTGACAGTACAGATTCATCGGTCACTGGCGGAATCAAGCTGGGAGTGAGGACTTAGCTTTTCAGACTGCCCTGAACAACGTACTCTCTTATTTTCATCTCAATGATGTTGCTGCAGTCCCAGAACTGTTGTGTATAATAATTCACGTGGATGTGACCATAAACTGTACCTATACTTAAATTTAAATGTACATTATGTATTGACTGTGCATACATGGATTTATTATGCCATTGATTAGATATGTCTTGATTAAGTAGCAATCACGTAGTGTCCACAACACAGAGACATACACCTTGATTAGAAGTTATGCGGATCATTAACACTTCACAGAATAGCCATCCACCACTACCTACTACACTAGGTAAGGAAATCATTATTGATGAGGTTAATTCTGCAATTGCAAACAGTTTGGTTCAAAGTACTGCTGATTTCCTGATTTCTTACGGATCCAAGAAGTATTGCTGTTCTAAGCGAAGGTCACTTAACTAAAGTAAAATTTCCTTTAAAAATTCCTTCCTGGGGGGCTCTGCAGTTCTTAGTGTGTCTTGCTGGTACACTTGACATTCTTCCTCTCCCAACAGGCCACTGCTGTCCTTCTCCTGTGTGTGAAAGAGTTGGGAGCAGTTGAGTTATATCATCAAATCAGACAGAATGTAAATCGTAGTTTTTATTTACTTAGATCTTTTTTTTTGGTTTTGTTTCTTTTTTTTGTTGGATAAAACTGTGAAAAGAAAGTAGCAAAAACACCAACGTGTCTGTGGGAAATGAGGTGCACTTGTTTCCTGTTTTTTTGTTTGTGACAAAAAAGTGACACCTTGTGAAGATGCATTAGTATCAGATTTCTGAGAAGTAATTTCAGAATTCAAGCTCCATCTTTATTCTTTGCTAATTTGACAGAGGGCATAAATTAACCAGTAAAGATTGATTAGTCCTAGAAGAATTGATTAAAATATTAAAGACAAATACTACTTTTTTCCTTTTTTTTTTCTTTTGAGTAACGAAGACCTCATGTAGACCATATGACAATGAGACTTCTTCTGTACTTAGAGTTAGTTATGTTACTAACTCCTATTGATATTTTACTAAATCTGTATTGAGTCCTCAGCACAGGAAGGACATGGACTTGTTGGAACGGGTCCAGCAGAGGGCCGTGAAAGTGATCAAAGGGCTGGAGCACCTCTCCTGTGAATACAGGCTGAGAGAGTTGGTGTTGTTCAGACAACAGGAGGCATTTCCCTGACTCTAGGCTCTCCATCTACAGTGGTCCTCAGTTAGTTGCCCTCAGCCACAAGCTTGGCCTCTGTAGGTATGCCTTGAGGTGGTCAATGTCCTTGCATTCTCAACATTTCTCCTTGTATTCTCAACAACTTCTTTGCCTCGGTCTTCACTGGCAACCCCTTTCCGCCTACCTCTCATGTTGATGGCCCACAGGTTGGAAACCAAGGTAACAAAGTCCCTCCCACTGTAAGTGAAGATAAGGTACATGATCCACTGAGGAACCTGAAGATATACAAGTCCATGGGACCTGATGAAATACATCCCAGAGTCTTGAAGGAACGGGCTGATGTAGTTGCCAAGCCACTTGCCATGATATTTGAAAAGTTGGGGCAGTCAGGTGAAGTCCCTGTGGACTGGAAGAAAAGAAACATCACACATCATGAAGTTTCTTAAAAAGGGTAGAAAGGAGGACCCTAGGAACTACCGACCTGTCAGCCTCACCTCCGTGAGGCTGAGAAGATCATGGAATGGATCCTTCTAGTTGCCATGCTTGGGAACACAGAGGACAGGGAGATGATTCAGGACAGCTAATATGACTTTACTATAGGGGCAGGTCCTGCCTGATTAACCTAGTGGCCTTCTCTGATAGGGTGACTATGTCAGTAGATAAGAGACGACCTATGGATCTGTCTCTAAGGCTTTTGACATGGTTCCCCACAGCATCCTACTCGCCTATTGAAGGGATATGTATTTGATGGGTGGACTGTTCGGAACTGGCTGGATGATCACATCCAGAGGGCGGTAATGANAGATCCAGAGAGGTGATTCTGTCACTTTGTTCTGCTCTGGTGAGACCTCACCTGGAGTACTGTGTGCAGGTCTGGAGCCCTCAGTAGAGGAGGGACATGGACCTGATGGAGGGGGTCCAGAGGAGGGCCACAAAAATGAGGCCTGCAGTGACAGGATGAGGGGCAATGGCTTCAAGCTGGAGAAAAGCAGATTTAGATTGGATATTAGGAATAGGTTCTTTACCATGAGGGTGGTGGACCACTGGAACAGGTTGCCCAGGGAGATGGTTGAGGCCCCTTCCCTGGAGATATTCAAGGAGAGGCTCCATGAGGCCCTGGCTGGCTTGGTCTAGTTGGGGATGTCCCTGCTGACTGTGGGGAGGTTGGACTAGATGACCCTAGAGGTCACTTCTGGCCTGGAACATTCTATGATTCTTAGGTATGGAGGGACTGCTCATGGCCAAAGGCATGGGATGCAGGTGGAAATGGCTGGAACAGCATGGGAGAAAAGCAAAGAGAGGCAAAGAGATGGCCTGGCTGTGCCCAGATTTGTAGGATGTTGTTTTGCAATTGTCCCTGGTGCTTGTGGTCACTAGTTTTGCTTGCCAGTGATGATAACCAAGTATGCTAGTGTTAGAGCTCTAGCATGTGGGTTAAGAGGAGTTAGAGAAGAAAGATCCTTCACTTAATGAAATTAATAGAATGTAATCTGTTACATCAGTAATTTCAGATGGCTTGATTTTACTTTTTTTTCTCTCCACAAAATTGAGATACTTTTTTCCAGGTCAGATTTTTAGTAGTGACATAAAATGTGTTATCTTCTTCACAGACTTCCTACATGTCTTGTCTGATCATTTATGCTCGTTTTTCTCTAGAACAAAGTCACTATGAGAGATCACAAGATGTTTAAGTGCTGGGGATATAAATGTGAAGTTTTGCCCTCTATCCCTCTTTTAGCATAAATAACATTAGTATGCATTTATCCTAGTGGCTATCCCTGGCACACTTGAAATAGTTGGTTTGTGCTCATCTGAGTGAAGGAGTGAGATTCTGATGGGTGTTTAGCTGTTTAGAACAGTTGCCATTGTGAATACACTGTATTTATTATTTAAGGGACAAAAAAAAGGGGGAAAAAAATTGCCTCTGAGTTGTCTTTATAGTCTGAAAACTTGTCAGGGGTCCAGGAGTCTTCTGTTGTCTCTTTTTGTCAAAAATGCCTCACCCATGCAGCTGGCAGGGATGCTTCATCTCTTCTCAACTGGGGACAGTGACAGAATTGCTGTAACTTTCCATACTTAGAAGTTGTGATTTTACGGTTTCATCAAGTTCTCAGCCCCTTTGTATCAACAGCTGCTGATAAAACATGATCTGGCTGCTGTGTAGGCTCGTAAAACTGAGAATAATCAGTTTTCAGCATCTTTAAATATAAAGTAGGCTGCCTCGGGGTGCCTTCTGCTAGCTAACCACAACTTCCCTCGAAAGTTACGTGCCACAGGAAGGATGAAACTGCTAAGCCTAGCTTATTAGAGGGAGGAACATAGCTCTCCTTGTGCATGGTATAAGACAATGTATGCTTTTCTGGAGGGGATACGATAACCACAAATGTTGCTGCCTTTGGAACAGGTGCAAAACTTGCTTTTTTAGTTTGGCCCTTTGCACAACATCTGTCACAACTGAGGAAAAGAAAAGAGGAAGAGGAGAAACTTATATTTTTACATATTTTACCCAAGGAAAAATGAACACAGTTTTTTGGAAAGATGTCTAGGCCATACCTTGACCTTTATTTTAGGAGGATGTTCGTGACAGCATTTTGATCAGTGTTTAAATAAAGGACAACACTAGAAGATTCTAAAGTTACATTACTTGCTAGTTTTACTGCAAGGCCATTGACTTTCATATTGCTTTCTTGTATAACTTAATCAAAGTTTTGACCAAATTGGTAATTGTAGAACGATGCAGGTCGAAAGGAGCCTCTGGAAATTGTCTTGTCCAACTCTGGTACTGCTGTTTTAATCAGAACTGTGCCCAGTCAAGTTTTGAGTATCTCTAAGGAGAGAGATTTCATAGGCTTTCTGTGCAACCTGTCCTAATGTCTGACTAACCTAATGATGGAACAAGTGCTTCCTAATGTTTATGTGTTCCTTGCTGCAACTTGTGCCCCTTACTGTGTGTTGCCATCTTTTCTGTACCCCTCCCCATTAGGCTGTGGAAGGCAGTGATAACATTTTCTCTCAGTTTTCCCTCTCCAGGCTGAACCATCTCAGCTCTTTCAGCCTCTCCTCCTGTAATGTGCTGCAGCCTCTTCATTCTTTTTGGTGGCCCTCTGCTGGACTTACTCTGGCACATCAGTATCCTTGTACTGGAAATCTCAAAACTGGGTACAGGACTCCAGGTGTGACCTCACAAGTACTGAGTGGAAGGGAAAGATCAGTTCCCTTGGCATTCTTTCCAGCGTGGTCCCATATGTGTTTGGCTAGGGCATCACATTTCTGACACCTCTTGAACTTCTTTTCCACCAGGAGCCCCATCCTTTTTTATGCCAGGCTGCCCTCTAACCAGGCAGTGCCCTGCCTGCACTCTTGTGTGGGGTTATTCCATCTCAGATGCAGGACTTTGAATTTCACCTAACTGAGCTTCATGAGGTTCTTGGGAGACCATTTTTCCAGCCCATTGAAGTCCTGTTCTTCTTTATTTAATGTGTCTGAGCAAGGTTATCCGTAACCTGGAAGTCACAGGGAAAGATGCCAATTTTGAGACTTAGTTCTATGCTACTGTGGTAGGAAAAGTAAATCAGTACACTGTTGATCTCCTCATGTATAGAAATACCCTGTTCTGCCATATGGCTTGAACACAGTTCAACAAGATCCAACAACACAGTTGGATTTGCATTCTTTCTTTCAAGTTCACCTTCTTTCCTTCCTCTCTCTACAATTTGGATGAAGTGGTGAACAGCTTTCCTCTAGCTGTTCACAGGAGAAGAGCCTAGCTGACTTGTGATGTAGGTCTGTAAAATCATGAGTAGTGTGGACAAGGCAAAGAGGGAATCACTGTGTTCACTCATTTCTAAAGTCCACTTGCTTCTTGCACATGAAACTAGCAGGTGTCACAAGCGAAAGAAAACGGGTAGTTAGACTGTGGGACTTCTTGCTGCAAGATACTTCAGGCACAGGCGTTTTATTGGGGTTCAAAAGGGGACCAGACAGGCTAATGGAAGAAAAATGGATTGAGCATTGTCACGTGCAAAGATGAGACATCTGCCTCAGGAAGTCTGAAGTTAGACATTGCAGGAAGCCAAGAGAGTATTCTGAGGGGAAAAAAATTGAGGAAATATGTCTGAGCATTTACTACACAAACAGCAATTCCCCTGTTTTCCTCCACAAAGGGTTGCAGCTTGGCTGAGTTCATTTTGTACCATAGCCTTAGTCTGCAGGCTGTGGCTTAACCAAGGCTATATTAAGAAATATTTCACTCGGGTGAATTTGATGTTTTTCTAGTGATTCTTGGTGTCTGTTGACGTTGTCTGCATTGAGCAAGCACAGTGGGATACTGCTGAGATATAAACCTTAGTCTGTCTTGAATTCTTCCCCTGCTCTGTACCACAAATGTGGAGTCAGGAGACAGAGTACGTCACCGCTTTTCAGTTCCTCCAAAACTGGTCACGTAAGGCAAAGCTGCTCAGCTGCACCTTACTTATGTTTCTTATGTCACAGGCTGTCTCGTAGTTCTCTTGCCACCTCTTCATGCCTCGCTTACCTGTAAGCTTTTGAGTTTCAGAAGAATGTTAGTCTTCAATACGATCTATCTGTTTAAAAAAAAAAACCAACCCCCAAACCCACTCCTAGTACAGAACTCCAGTACAAACCAATGAGTTTGCTGCTTTAAGAGGAGTCATTCACCGCCTTGAGGAATCACGATATTTGTGGTAGCGCGTTTACCGCTTTGGGCAGTTGCCGTTGCTCTGGCTTTTGCAAGATGACTGTGTTGCTGAGAGGTTCCTTGTCTGCATAGCTTTCGGGGCCACAGCCAAAAGAGTCAGGCAGCGGTGCTTTGCGGAATACCTGTCCTCTTCTGCTGGGACTGTAAGCCAAGGAGATTGTGCTCTTTTATCACCACGCTTTCAGTTAGGCTTCAATGTCTTCAAGCCCAAGGTGGCTGGAGGAACCTGTCGAGCACTTGATGTAGTACTCATTAGTTTTGCATTCTTGGTGAAAGAAGAGCTGAAGGCACTTACTTTAGCTGTAAATACGTGTCTGGTTTGGGGTTTTTCACGTGATACACCTTCACTTTGTCACCTGTTCAAGAACAGGTGTCGATACAACATTCTTTGCTGGACTTGAACAGAGATACCCCATTCATTCACCCTTGAACCCCACCTTCATTTAGATTTCTATGTGCTCTGTCACATTTCCTACCAGATAAGATTTGAGAAGGGGTATCAGCAGTGGACACGGATCGTAAAAATACTCCAACAAACGGTACTGGGGAAGAGTACCAGCAGGGTGAATGAATAAGGGCACCTTCAAGAAAACCAGTTGTTTGGAGAACAGCTGTTAAGTTTTTGGTATTACTGCTCTCACTTGTTCCCGTGCAGCAGCTTGTTACCAAGCCACCTCTGGTGGTGGCTACCAGCCCCACGGCCCAGGTGGTGGAAGAAATAGGACAGATGCTCTCTAAATGGCTTCAATGCAATGTCCTAGGCCAACTGAAACCACCAGTGCTAGTTTTGGCAGTTCCAGCTAAGCATACAGAGAAGAGGCTCCTCATTGATAGGAGTGTGCATGAGCTGTGAGTCCGTGCTGACAAGCAGTGAGGGGAAGCGGTGACATCGGCTGCCACAGCTATAAATTGTCACTGTCTGCCTGTGGGTCTGTTCTTGTCAGGAAGCTGACCTTATCTTAACTTTTGAACATTTTTATTTTATTGCTTTCTTCAGCATTTGACAAATATTAAAATAAGGAGAAAAACCTAGTTTTCCTCAAACCGGTATCTAAGAGGACCGGCACGCCTATTTTGCTTATTAGATCAAAACTGGCATTTGAAAGTAAAGTTAGCTGTTTGAGAATGTTGATGTGATTTAAAAAAAAAAGTCTAAATTTTACAATAACAGACTTGCTCACAGGAGAAAATGGGAATAAAGAAAGATTTGCAATTTAGATCTTCACTTTGTTTCCACTTAGAAGAGAATAGATATCTGATATCTGCGTTCTGTGGTGCTGTAATTCACAGTTGAGGTACATTTCACAGACAAATATACAAAAAAGACTTAGTGGCTTTAGGTTTTTATAATCGCAGGTAGATGAAACACGTACCAAAATAAAAAACCCCAGACATTAGTAGAATAAAAATAAGCTTGTACTGGTGTGATGTTAATAATACAGATATTTTATTTCTCCACCTTCCTCCACCAGTAATGAGTGGTCTGTCTGGTTTTATCAGGGTATCATTTGCTTACTCCAGTAGGAACAAATTATTAAGTAATGTTTTAAAATAGTTTATTTAACAAATTGATAAGAACAGAACCGCTGTAGCATAAAGAATTAACTAGAACATCTCCTGTTAAAAACAGGTTTTCTTACTCCATTTTTCTATAGTTGCATAGTGTCTTTTGTAATTAGAAACTCAATTTTGACAACTTAAGTTGTATGAAATAGAGTCAGGGTTGCATTTTCATCCCCCCAAGAAAGTAATTGTTAATTTACTGTGCTGCTATTCAGATATGACCCTTCCACGTTCACAGGTAGGCAGAGGTCAACTTGTGAGGAAGGAAGGAACTGCCAAGTTGACAAGTGTAACTGTGTTTGTTTGACTTCAACTACAACCTCAGTGCCAGAGAGGTACGGCTGCAATAAGTAACATTTATTCTGACATCTGGCATACCTTTTACCAGTAATTACCAGGCACTCTTTAATTTTCCTTTTCCATCACAATTAGCAAGTGCTGTTGGCAGGTGAAGGCATATTAGTAAAATAGAAGACAAAAGAAGAGACATGGGGGCCAGGAATAAAGTAGGGAAGGAAACTGACACATGACGGAAGGGCACGACAGCAGGAACCCAGGGCTTGCATCCTGGATGGTATTGAGCTGATTCCAGCAGGATGTGTTTAATTCATTTTGTCTCTTTGCTGGCCTGATTTTATTGTGCCCAAAGAGATCCCAGATACACTGTGTGAAGGTGAGATGGGAAAGCTTGTACTTTCCCAGCCAATCTGCTGTTCTCATTTAATGGTCTCTCACCTAAAAGGAGGTGCCCATCTCACACCATCAGAATTACCTGTTAAATTACTTTTTGGTAACTTCAGCTGTGAGCACTTAATCCTTTTCTTAAAGGAATTTCTCAAATGTTTGTCTTGTGTCCATGTCTGACTTCAGCAGAAGTTCTGAAGAACCCCGTATCGCTGCTCTTTTAACTGAAATGGTACACTTTTCATATTCAAGTCTCTCACTTCAACCTATTTTTTGTGTTTATAAATAATTTATATACAACTAAAGTAGAGACACTTTACAACATACACCATAAAGACAAGTTCTCCTTCAGGAAAAGGAGCAAAGAGCTAATACCCCTTGCAGAGATGAGTGGGAGGCACATACATAGCGGTGTCGCTCAGAACCAAAGAGTTCATTAACTTTTCATCTCTGACGTCTGACAATGCCATCTGTGTGAACTGTCCGATGAGACATCCGTGCTCTATGTACTACAACAGGGATGGGCAGTTTCACCTCCAGAGGGCTATGAACCATGCACTTGTGGTGGTCAACCGTTGCCCAGAAAATTGTCCATTTTATCTCCTAGTTTGATTCCTTTGCTTGTGTGACTTGGCTAACAAACCCTTGCTGTAATTGGAGCTCAGGTAGAGAGGTCTTGCAATTTTCCCATGTCCTGGTCGCAGTCAGTCTGAACTGTAAGCTGGTTTTCTTTAATCCTTTCTCGGACACCCAGTTGAACTGTAAATGGAGTCTTTGGTTGAATTACTAACACCCGGTCCTATGTACGTGCAGTATGGAATTGGAGCATTCACAGTGGTGCGTATTTCCTCAAAAAAATAACGAGATCAGTCAAAATGATAGAGGAAATTATAATGCTGATTTTTCCTGCTGTCCTGTGACAACTCTTTTTCAATCCGATGTCACTCCTTGATTTCCAGACACCCTCAGAAACAAAATCTTACTTAAGCTGCTGTACAGGGAGCACCTAAGAGTTTTTTACTGCGGACCCTGGACTTGTAAGGTTGCTGCACTGCAAGATGCTGCAGACATTATTTTTCAGGTAACTTTCCATTTGAAGATTTTGCAAGTACCATCATTTGTGTTTCTCCTACATCACGTGAGCTTTCTTCATGGTGTGACCTGGCAGCGCTTGAAATTGATACGCTCACTTGTCGCCTCAGTATTTTCATTACAGTTCTCTTGTATCCTTTGCATGCAAAGAAATAGATGAAGGGATCTAGGCAGCAGTTAAAATTCATCAGAAACACAGTATAGTGGAGTGACTTCTGGAAGATTTTCTTTTCAGTGCAGGAGGGTTCATTCTGAAGCTTCTTAATCATGTGCTGTATAATTGCAACGTGGTAAGGGGTAAAGCAGATGATGAAGACTATAATTACAAATATGATTGTATTGATGGCTTTTCTGTTTATCCCTGATTTTTCAGTTAGTGGATTTTCTTTAGCCGTTTGGAAAAGTTTGCAGCTAATTTGAGAGTAACAGAAGAGTATAATCCCCAGGGGAATAAGGTACCCTACTAAACAGGCAGCCAGAAGTATGAATGGCAGATGTGATATCTTTTCAAAGTTTGGATATTCCATACACGTAGTCCTTTCATTTTCTTCCTGTGACATGGGCTGTATGAGTAATGGGAAAGTTTGACTGAATACAAGAAACCAGATAAAGACACAAATGCCCTTGGCGTATTTAATCCTTCTGATCTTGTATCGGAAGGGGTGGACGACAGCGAAAAACCTATCGATGCTCAAACACGTCATGAAGTTGACACCCGCGTAGGTGTTGATGTAGAACAAGAGAGCGGTTATTCGGCATAATGCTTCTCCAAAGGGCCAGTGAAATCCTAAGGCGTAGTAGGCTATCCTTGTGGGCAAGGAAATGCAGAACAGGAGGTCAGAGAAGACGAGATTCGTTGAATAGAGGGTAGTGGAGTTGATCTTCTTTCTGTTTTTAAAAATGACGGTGAGGGCAATGGTGTTTCCGAGCACCCCAAGAATTAAGATGGAGCTATAGAAGACCGACAGTAGTATCCGTGCCGTGTCCTTGTGCTCATATAAGTCACAGGTGGAGCCGTTTGTCTCAGGAGCTGTGAAAGCGTCCATTTCTGTAAACACTGTTGTTGCAGGAAGCTCAGTTGACCTAATATGAAAAAGAAGAAAAGGGGAATGTTTTGTAAAAAAATGTAGATCAATTATTCTGCATAAAGGTGCTGGTCTCTTCTCACGGGCAATGAGCGACAGGACAAGAGGGAATGGCTGCAAGCTGCAGCAGGGTAGGGTTAGGCTGGACATTAGGAAAAAGTTTTTCACAGAGAGAGTGGTCAGCCAGTGGAATCAGCTGCCCAGGGAGGTGGTGGAGTCACCCTCCCTGACTGTGTTTAAGAGTAGATTAGATGTGGTGTTGAGGGATATGATGTGGGGAGAACTTGTAGAGTGGGGCTGATGGTTGGGCTCGATGATCCCAAGGGTCTCTTCCAACCAGAATGATTCTGTGATTCTATGACAGCCAAGCTCTGTTGCAAAAAGCAAGATTGCAAAAAAAAGTGAAATGAAACTTCATTATGGTGAAATACCTTTGAAGGCTCCTTCCAAAAACAAACAAACACAAAGTTGGCTCTCTGGAGCTTTTCTGTTTTGATCTCAATTCCTTCTCTCTTGAAAAAAATCAGACAGGGGACAAAATAATAAATCAAGGATCCCAATGTGTTTGGAAAGTGAAGTTTATAGATGGTCAGGAGGTGGGAGACTGTTCAAAGCAATCTGAGGGGAAAAAAGAGTCTGAAGAAACCGTGTGATAAATAAGCATATGAAGTCCCCAAGAGTCAGACAAGCAGACAAAATCTTTTAAACATATTTCAGTTAATTTTTAGGGAGTGTTTGTTTCACGTTGTGATGGTTTAACTTGTTTAGAGAAACGAAAATTTTTCAGCATTATTGTCATATTAACATTATAGTAATTCAGCTTGTTTAATACTAGTTTTAAGAACTGGCTTTTGGAATCTAATTCAAATATTGTTACATACATAAATTCTTAAGACTGCTGTCAAAGATAGATAACCCAGCAGAAATATTCCGTGTGTAGTGGATTTTAGCAATTGTTAACGTACAGTTATAAGTAGTATGGAAGAGCTGCAAAGTGGCAGTGATTTGAGGGGCTTAAAAATACAAAAAATAATCCAGGAGAAGCTGAGAAATGTAAAGAATCCCATCCTGTTGATATTGTTTCCAGTGCAAAATATTTCTTAGTTGTGTTGTTACCTGCCAGTTGGATAGTATAAGTCTAAGTGTCAGAAAAGATGGGTCATCTGATGTTACTCCTTGAGCAGCTGCTCCACAAGACGGTGCCTCTTAGAGGCACCACTTATGTCAAGGTTGCTTCTGCTTTAATGCAAAACACTCTCTAGGGAGACAAGCTGTTTTAACCTGAATTTTAAGTGCATCTGGTACCATTAATTAAAATGTCTAAGTTATTTCTGAGGGTCTGCCTTTCAATATTTACAAAAAAATGTAGCCTGTTGTACATTTTAAAAGTCTTTCTGGTAAATACCTCTCAGTTTTAAGAGTTTTAACACATTTTAGAAAGTATCCATTATCCTGTTATTAACTTGTGAAAACAGTGAGAGATTAGTATATTTTTTCATGTTTTTGAGGAGATTGTCCTACTTTTTTCAATTTGTTCACGATCAGTGTACCTGCAACACACACTGGATTTTAAGCCAGTGTGATCAGACTTCTGTCTAGGTTCAGGGGGGTGCATAAGGTTCTCTGCAAACAGCAAACCTGCTAATAGTGGGTGATGTGTATTGTAATACATAAATGAGTTAGATTGCATATGTTTAAGGAAGAAATTTAGTGTCCAGATGATATATTAAGGCTATATTCGCTGCGTTGCACAGACAGTAGGGAAGACAGGTGAGCAATTTCCAACTGAAATGTTTTGGGTTGAAGTGTTCCATACAATGTTCTGAGTCTTTGATACCCACAAAGTGTGTACCACGAGTCAAAAGGTGGGAATGAAGTCAAGTCTGAAGTGGGAGTTTTGTGATTTGAGTAAGAGAATTAAACTGGCAAACAGCAACTTCAGCTGTAGTGCAGATTTAAGAATGTCTGTGGTTTTACATTACTTAATGCCACATCGTTCATGGTATCTTGGTGTGTTTGGTGATTGATTAATACCATAGTTATTGCCCTGAGGATAGGTCTGCTATACTCTTTTCCCTTATAGAAGTGTGTGGGGTGACTCTTGTTTTACTTAAGTGTAACAGACTGCTTTTTGCAGAAAATGGCCTGGGTTTGTCTAGGTACCTGGATAAGAATCACTGAGGTATTTTGTTTTGTTTCTCTTATTTAAATGCTTCTGGTTACTTGTTCAGACTCCCACATCTATCTTTTACTCGTCTCTTCCTAGAAATTTAGGTAAAATCTTTTCTTAATCTTATATAAGGAGGAATAATCTAATTTTATGATGAACAGTTCTACTGTGGTAACTAGCTACAGCATATTAACTGCCTAATTGATTCTGTGATTCTGTCCTTAGAATTAATTCTATTTTAACTGTAAGGTTGTAATAGTTCTGGTTCCCAAATAATGTGCATAGTTGTCATGTCCATTCATTTGTCTTGTAAATGTTTGTAAAATGTAGAATATATATTATACACATATGTTTAACTATGGTTTAGAAAAAAATCCATAATTTCAGTGATTATTTTTTTAAAAAAACAAGAGTAGAATTTCATAAAACTCATGTTACCAAATTTTGCACTATGAAGTAGGATCTTTAATGTTACAAATTAACCTAGAACTTGTCATTGCTCAAATCAGGGTGCTCACCCTCATGTTCCCAAAGGCAGGCCTCTGCTTTCCTTATAATTATATGCTAACTAAAATAAGTTAATTACTGAGCTTACTGTGTGAGAAAACAGTCACTCAGCCCATAGTGATAGCAAGATGTAATTAATCACCTCAAGGTTCTCTCATATGTCAAATTATATACTCTATACCAAGTAAGACAGAGCTGTTGCCCCTTCAAGGAACATCCTTATCATCCTCAAGAAGCTGGCCAACTTACAGTGAACTTTTACTGTCCTGAGATGACTCAATACCTTAAAAGGATAATGTGAGGAAAGGTATCCGCACCTAAACGAGACCATCAAGGAGCTCACACCTGCACAGAAGTGTTTTGCAGACACAGCAAAATTTAATACGCATGTGCAAAAGGACTATTCAGTCATCTGAATTCATATGTAACCCCTGGTGGAGTTATGTTTTAGGTAGGCTAATAAGGAGAATCTTTTGTGTATAAATAACAGGTGAATGTTCCCAGTAATGTGTGCTAGATTTGTGGATTTCCACCTAGCACCCAACATCAAATAAAGCAGCATCTCCTCTCTAAACTGCTTCTAGTTTCAAGAGCTTTTGTTTCAGGTAACACTCTCATAAAACCATGGCTATATTAAGTAGGAGTTCTAGCTGTCTATCCATGATGTTAGCATGGGTATACATGGGGAGCAGTTCCATGGCAGGACAAACTGGACACAAACAGATGAGAAGAAAACTGGAGGACCACAGTTCATGTGCCTTCTGGGGCAGCATGTACTTCAGCTAAGCTGTGCTCCTTGACAGAAGATGTCAGCAGGCTCTTCTGCTGGCTGTGGGGAAAGTGTTCTCTCCAATCCTCTGCTATCTTCCAAGTGTTTTGACTATGAATGTAGGGAGCCTATTTTATAATCCTCACTCTATATAGGTATGTATGGGCATTTCTGAGCAGTCAGCATAGTGTCTAAGTGCTATATTACCTGAATATATTTAATGTGGGTTGTTTTTGTTTTTAAAAATCCTCAAGATACTGTACGTGGTTTGGGGCCCAAACGGGTAATAAAGTTGCCACCATATGACAACTTAATGTGCATCACCTGAACTGTGCTAACTTCTTTGTACATCTGAGCTCTTGTTGTTGGGGATGGACTCCATTCACCTCAGCAGGTATTTCACTTTTTCTGGTCACTGTTGAACAGGGCTACGTTTTAAAAAAATACTTTATTCCTAAAAAGCGTCTAGACTATTAAGTAAAACAAGGCTTTTTCTTTGAGTCCTACTCCTTGTGTCAGGTTGCTGCTTACTTCTCGGAGGAAGTCCTTAGTGATCAGCTTACTATCCTGTCAGAGCACATGCTATCCTCTACAGCATGCAACTGAAACAACAACAGCAGGCCCTTTTCTGTACTTTTCCCGTGGTTTGCATTCTTGGAGCAAAAATGGAGAATGTTATCTCCTTAACAGCTGCAAACCTCAAATTAGCTGGGTTTGATTCTTAGTGATTTTAATGAGCTGTGTGACTGAATATGGTCATTTAATATGGCCATTTAATGTCATTAATTCAAATGCACCGATGAAGCTACCCTCTAGAATTACTACCAGAATATTTCCTCTTCTAGGTTGTTGGAGTGAGCACCCCTCCACAGGGCTTTCTGAGTTTAACAGGATTTTGAAGTATATCTCTGGGGGGGACGACACACACATTAATTTACTTTACAGATTTAATAATTTTAGAAAAGATTGCCACAATTTTTCGGTACATGCAAAATTTTAAGGCTTAAAGTAGTTAAAATTCCTGTCTTTAGTGGTAATGTATAGAAGGTTCTTGAGGTTTTCCTGGGTCTGCAGACACACAGTGCTCAATAACACAGACCTATGAGACCACTTACTCATTTAATGTGACCACCTGTAAAATCCAGGTTATGTTATTATTTAGTTATTTGTGTATAGATTCCACTAACTTTTCGCTTAAAGCATATTTTCCAAAATGCTGTTTGGTCTTGATTTGGAGAGCTAAAGAGAAAGTGAGTTAGCTATTTGTAGTGTATCTTTTGGTCAGTCGACCTCCCTGTTTAAAAACGTGTGTGTCTCTTACTTAAGTCTCTCTAAAATTAATTTTCAGTTTTTGTTGAGCCTTTCCCCTTTATACAATCCTGCGGTTTTGGCAACTGAAGGTGAACTTCTCCAATGTCTCACCACAAAGCAAAATTGTCCCATGATGTCTGTTTTAACCTCAGCTTAGTCTCATGCAGGAGATAGGGTTCCAGATGCTTCTTGGTATCTGTCTACCCGGAAGCATACTCTCTACTCGTCCCTGCTTTTTCTGCTCTGTTGATTAGGCATCCAAGCTCATGGAATCATAGAATGGTTTGGGTTAGAAGGGACATTTAAGATTATCAAGTTCCAACCCCCCTGGCACCTCTCACTAGACAAGTTGCTCAAAGCCCAATCCAGCCTGGCCTTGAACACTTCCAGGGATGGAGCATCTACAACTTCTCTGGGCAACCTATTCCATTGTCTCACCACCCTCACAGTAAAGAGTTTCTTCCTAATATTTAATCTAGATCTCTCCCCTTTCAGTTTAAACCCATTACCCCTTTTCCTATGCACTTTCATCATAAAGAGTCCCTCCCTGTCTCTCCTGCAGGCTCCCTTCAGGTACTGGAAGGCTGCTATAAGGTCTCCCTGGAGCCTTCTCTTCTCCAGGCTGAACAACGCCAACTCTCTAGGCCTGTCTTCACAAGAGAGGTGCTCCAGCCCTCTGATCATCTTCACGGCCCTCTGCTGGACCCATTTAAACAAGTTCATGTCCTTCCTGTGCCTGAGGACTCCAAAGCTGGACGCAGTACTCCAGTTTTGTAGCATTGCTCTGGGAGTTTTTGACATTAGTTCATTGTGATCCCACAGTACTTTTCAGATTCACTGTGTCCTAGGATATCTCCAGTCTAGGGACATGGCCAATGGATTATGTGCAAGCAGCCATACAAAGCTGTCTGGATGCTAAAGGAGATTTTTTTATTGTTCTCATCTCCTGCTTTTGCTGAAGGAGCACCATCTGTCTTTTCAGCTGAACAGGGAACATGTAAAAGGCTTTACCTATGTATTGTAATCTAATGTGTGATTTGCCTGTCTCTCTTGATAATTTTCTTTCGTTGGAGATGTACCTGGTCCATCTGCCCAGGAGCTAATTCCAGAGGGATACCAATTAAATTCTTGGGTTGGCACATCAGATAATTATGAAGATCTCTATTGGCTCTATGTATAGTATGATTGAGTCACTTTGAGATGGATGGACAATATTCTTTTCACACACAGTGTCAGGGAATAATGTTCATGTAAGCGTAGAGTATAAATGAGTTAAAAGGTTTAGTCGGGAAAGAGACTTCTCTTTCCCTGCAACTCCTGACCTGAGGATTTACTGAGTTTACAGTCCTGTATAGGTGTAAGCTGTGTAAGTCTTCCAGAGTATGCAGTGCTCTCATTGTATAGGTTTGGTTTTTTCCCTTAATCCCTAAAATTAATTTTTTTCTTTTGTACTTGACCGATCATATTTACTGTTTGAATCTCTGATTTACCATACAAATGATTTTCATTGTAGAGTGTCTTCCCTGTTTGAGGAAAAAGGCTCGATTCAACTGAGCTATGTATGTTAAAAAGTATGCATGCTGAGTTGCATGATAGAATGCTTTGTTAATATAGAAAGAACATACTCCTAAGGTACATGCATCTAGGTGTACGTATTGGCAGCGTGGGAACTACAGGTGCTTTAATAAAAGCTGAGGCAAGACACAGGCATGTCCTCAAGCTTCCTGTTTCTTAACATTCATATTCTTCTACTGTATTACGTTACCTTTTGTCAAAAGCTGTTGAGTTTCGTGTCCTAAATGACCATGAGTAGCCCTAATCACCTGTAGGCTGAATCCTCAGGTCGCAACCCACAGCTAATTTTGGTGAGATAGTTTCCAGACTAGTGCTTCCTTGGTATGGACCCAAATTTCTTGGCGTACTAAAGCCAAATTTGTAAGCAACACATTAGAGAATCCCAGCTATGCATTTCATGAATGAAGTGGACTTAATGATAGCTATGAAGAATTACAATATTCTTTAAGTGCTTAACAGAATTTGCAGATGCACAGGCTGTGGTGTTCTCATATTCCTGGTTTTCTCTATTACTGCAGATTGTAAGTTCTAAGTTGCAAGACAGTTATATTTGGTGCTCAAAAATAATAGAAGCTACACTAAGTGACATGGAAATAAAGAAGTTCAGTTGCAATACTGCATAATTAGTTAAAGAAAACGTGGAAGTCATTTGAAGCGTGCATTCTGGCTCTTATCTGATGATTCTGTCTTCCCAAATGTGATCTGTCCTATGAACAGTGCCAGAGCTATCGAACATGAATCATCTCTGCCAGAGATGCATGTTAATGAGCTGTGCTGATGCTGAGATGATTAACTTGCCTTTAGTTTACTTGCCTAAATGCACTAAGTGTAAAAAGGAGAGAACCTAAAGTATAGCAAATAAACAAAATAAAAGCCTAAGCCACTTAAAATCAGTCTTGCAAGCAGAAGAAAAGCAGGTCAAATAGCAGTTTGTATTTTAGTACTAGAAAACATACATACCTTTTATATGGTATTTTTTTCTTTTTGAATGATATGTAACCTGTACAGGTACAGTCTTTAATTTTTGGGATTGCAACTTCAGAACTCTAGCTTAAATTTATTTTTCATTACATGTATGCATAGTCCTCAGTCTTTTGAACAGAAAGGTTTGAGATTTTAGCTCTTAAAGACTAATTGCCAAGTAAGTATTCGGTTCCCTTGTCCCTTCAGGAGGAGCCATGAAAATGTTAGACAGACCACTTGGATTCTCTGCTCAAAGACATGTGTGCTGTCTCTGTTTTTTAAGATAAGTGATAGTTGAGTTATTGTCTGTCAAACAGTTGTATCTTGATTTGCCAGTATATTAGGAATAGGAAAAGTGGATCCTTTTTAATTGAGAAGATGTATAAAAATTGTATCACTGGTTATATTTCTTTAGGTTTGGGGCATAAAGGTCAGTGAAACGGAGAAAGAGGTTTGGTGGTTATGATTCAGGAAAAGAATTCCTTCTAAAAACTTTGAAACAAATGCGTGTCAGAAGGTAGAAGAGGAATTAACTCATAAAACGTTGAATTCTTAAAACGTTCTGTTGCGATACCTAGATGTGGGAAGAGCGACTGAGGATTTCTGGTGCTGATAATAAAGGCTGTTTCACAGACAAGGAACGCATGTGGCAGAGCCAAGTGTGCATTCACAGTCACAGCACAGATTGCTTTTAAGGCTCTGCCTACTATGGAAGCATTCTGCGAGGTTCAGTGAATGGCTTCAGGGCTGCAGTGCTTCCCTTACTACTTGCACATTAGTTATTTCTACATTGGTATAATATAAATCACTATTGCTAAAAAAATTGCCTCTGCTAAGGCAGTTACCAGATGTTTCCCTGTGATTGTCAAAAAGCTGTATTATAAGAAAGGACTTGAAATAACTTGTTGATGCTGTGGGTCAACAGATCCTTCAAATAAAAATTAACATATTAATACATGAACGTAAAATATCACAGAATTTCCTCCACGAGCCTTGTCTTTTCCACCCAAAGATGACTTACTCTTCTCACCACGTGAAAGCAGTCAGTATGATACAAAAAAGAAATAACCTTTCTGGAAGTGTGTGCTGTTGTACAGTGAAAAAAAAAAAGAAAAAAGTAAATTACAGAAGTGAATTCTTTTCTGTACTTACATATCTGTATCTTCTTGGACTTGGATCCTCTGAGCAGTTACGGGCAGTGGCAGGATGGCTTGACTGCGAAAGTTCACCCTCGCACATTGTTTTCAAGAGTGATTACGTGAGCCTTTTGTGGGAGGGGTAGGTTTTCTCGAGCGCTGAAAAAAAAAAAAAAAAAACACCACCCTCTTCGTGTGCTGGCCTTGATTTGCTGCCTACTGTTTTATGGGATGTGAAAGCATCTATTTTTAATCCTTGTACAATTAGTCTGCTCAAAGAAAGTAATTAGAAGCAGCCCTCCTTCTTCCCCGCTCCCTCCCCCGCCGCCCCCAAAGCTACGCATTACTGACTTTCAGAGAAGGGACTTTACCCAGAGGTTTACTTGACTAATTGCTGACCAGCTAAAACCCCTGAGCCAAAACCTTTGTTTATATGCCATCTAAAAATAACATAAATTTAGTTTGTACCAAAGATCTGTATGATCAGTATGTGCTGCGCCGTAGCGATCAGATCTGACGCAGCACAAGAAAACCTCAGGACTGAGATATCCCGAGATGCTGCTGTGTAAAAGCAGGCGTCTCAACAGCCCATGTACATTCCCAGCCCTGTTTTAGTATCGTAATGATGGGGCTTTACAGAAGTGCCCTTTGAAAATATAGGAGGGAGTTGAAGCACTCTGGTGGCGAGAGAGATTAATTGAGGATGTGTGCCTTCGTAAGCTGTTCATTGCATTTTGAGCAAGGATACTAATAATTTTGTCATCACCATCATCATAGTACATATGAAAGGTAAATACATTAAAGATAAAAAGCATGCAGAATACAAATCTAATTCCCCTAAAATGATAAGAGTGGGTGGCTAGGGAATAGGAAAGGAATGGGATGTCCAGTTGTGAGGCAACACGTTGTTACCTGGAATAACCTTGTTTCTGGGTAAAGAGCATTAATGTAAGAGTTAAATTGTGTGTTTGTTAAGAGGGTTTTGGAGATCAGAGATAGGTGGAAAATCCTGTCGTTTGCTGTTAGAGGCTGTGGTTGAGAGCTACCTGGGATTTTCCCCAAAGCCTCATACTGATCACTCACGTCTGCAAAGGACTCTTTATCTTTAAAGTGGCCTCATTTGGTGGCCTGATTTTAAAGAACCAGCAGGTAGGCATGGTGACGCTCTTTTTGGCAGGTCCAACCCATGCAGAGGGTGGAATGCCTCTTTGAAAATGCCTCTTAGGGCTGTGTTCGTGGCACAAGCTGATGTTTGCAGCCATTTGCAGCGTTGGAGGTGTGTGGAGATACAATCTCAGCTAACATGTCCATCTCATCAGAAAGCCTAAAGCAAACGCAGATCTAGCAGCAAGGTTAAACTTCACTAAGCCCAGGGTGCTTTATGGGAAACGGTTTTGCTACAGCAGAGTGAGCGAGGGCCTTGGGAGCTGCTTTTGTGCCTCCTTGGAGCATCTGGTTGGTGCTACAGGCTGGTTTTGCTGGGGAGGAACTCCTAGCACGCACATGGCTTGATTCCCCTTAGATGCCAGGGAGCTGAAGGGCTCAGTCCCTCAGTTTTTGTTGGGCATCTATCTTCTAAGCACCAGATTCAGAAAGTCTTTGAGAGAATTTACTGCTCTTACTCTGGACTTTTTTTCCTGTCTCGTTTTTGAATTATCCTTTAATTATTCACCTTCGTCACAGAGTAGCTACATGAAGTAATGGAATTAAAAACTGTTTAAAGGGAAATTGCACAGGGAACTTGCTTCATACATACACAAAGTAATACTGCAGTGCGGTTCCCTGCCCAGCAGCAAAAATACGTAGTAGAAATGGGAAGTTATGAGACACACAGGCATGTAGTAGTCTTTGTTCAAGGGTTGACATTACTACCACAGCTTCATATTAAAAGAATTTTTTTTTTCAAAATAGTCTTACCATTATAAAATAATGCCAATATGTGTTTCCTGCCCTGATCTGATAAAATAAATACTGCCTTCCTTTGATTAAGATACAGCTGCTGTTTCTCCAGTATCTGCTTGACTGCTCCAAGATTTGAGCATTTAAACCAAGGAAGGGCGTATCAAGAAGTGTGATATATGTTTTGTTTTACAGTTTGTGCACGAAAGCTTACTGGTTTGCTTTTGATGTGCAAGGAGAGTAACAAGTAAGCTAATAGCCCCGCTTGTTACTTTCAGAGAGGGTGACATCAAAGCACTGCAGTTAATATTTTGACCGCTCTATGTTACGGTGCCTGTGGTGCTTACTTAGTCCCTACTCTGCTCGAGCAGTTGACCAATAGTACTGGAATTAGCTTTACAATTCCATATCTAGAGAGCTAGTACCCAGGTAAGAAATGACTTCTGACTTCCACAGGATGTTTACAAATTGACCAGAAAATGAATGCACCCAGACTGTTTCTTAACTGCAAAACTGCCTTTCCTTCCAAAACTAACTCCTTTTGTTTTCTGGGAGACAGGTCAGGTATCTAGAACTAACCTGTAGCTGAATCCTATCTTCTTTTTGTCGGCAAACACAATTTCTCAAGTGACTTGAATTAGAGGAACAGTAAATGATGAATCACCAGTGAGTCATAGTAGCTCTGCAGAGGCCAAACAAAATGTGGTAGGCTAATCTAGATGAAAAAGAAGAAATTAAGGATCCAAGTTGAGATTAATTTAGGACCCTAAGAATTTCAGTACAGCTGCTGAACCATACCTCCCCAACAAAATACTCTGCTGTCTAAATCTCTTCAAAGTTTCTTTGTGCCTTCATATGTGTTCTGCCTACCTCCAGTGTCAGTACCAGATTTAGTTGAGCATGGGATTCACTGGGAGCTCTTGCCTTTTAGAAAAGTGCAAGCTCCTCTGTCTTGCTGAGGTCAAACTCTGGTTAATACCACCAGCCATGAAAGCAAAGCCACCTGGTAGGCAGTCCCTATCAATCACTTGCTGCAAGCATCTGATTCAGAGCAGGAACTGTCAGTAGGTGAGTAGAGACAACTAACTCTGTAGCACCTAGTTGACATTGATAACGTAGTGGTTAAGGATAAATAGTTGTCCCTGGGATACTCTGCTCAGTTGTGGCACAGAGTTTGGCCAGCCATTCCTGTACCACTCCCTTGGTTTCTTCTGTATCTTCATGCTCTGGCCTTCACACGAATGGCAGCATGCTAATCATATATTAAATAAAGGACAGGGGTCTTGATTTAAAAAAAATAATAAATTATCTTCATAGTGCTATAAGATGAATAGTTCTTTGAAGGTCTGCAGCAATTTCTTGACCTTAGTCAAGGCAGTATATTGCCAATGCCTAACTGAAGAAATTGGACAACGTGTATTGCAACAGGCTGGTAGAATAGCAGTGGTTGGGTACTGTAAGTCAGCTTTGCACAACAAAAGTTTAGGGGAGATAGGATTAACTGACCTTTTTAGATAAAAGCTAAAGAATAATGATTACATATGCTAGCATCTTATTAATAATGACTGAATTAAAATTGAAATTGAAAGAAAAATTCTCACCAGCAGAAAAGCAAAGGTCTGGGGTAGCTCACTGATGAAAAGGAAAGGAACTTGAAACTGGCTTGCAATGGAGCTGAATGGTTTACAGAATAAATTGTTGGATGGTCTTGGCATTAAAAACTCAGGGCTTTTTTAGGACTGAATCTGTATTCATGAGGGGGATTGTAAAGCGTTAGCTTGGTTGGTTGCTCAGTCTCATATTTTAATAAACACAAAGTTGCAATGATTTGCTGAGATACCCATGGACAGGAGGAACCTTTCTTTTCCCCTGAAGTTGCACAACTTCAACTTTTTCTTGGGTTTGTGTNGGGGGTTGTTGTTTTGGGGTTTTTTTCCAGCTTTTTTCCTGCATTCCTGTGAAATATTGGAACTTAAAATACATGAGTATTGGGTTATGTACCCTCATGCTTTTGCTAGTATTGAGAGGAGTTGTCTTGCAAAGCGTTTGGTGCAATAGATGGTTCCTTTGAGTCCTGGGCTCCATCAGGCCAAGGATCCCAGCTATCAAAGGTAGTCATATTCCAGGGAGTTACCTAATTTTAAGGGATGTTACTGAGAATGCTTAGAAGTTTCAGAATAAAGGCTGGCACCTTAAGTGTAATATGGCAGTGTCTGGACAGCCCGTAGGGACACAGAGCACTGAAGTCACTTTGTAACTTGAATTACAGGCTCACTGTTTACATGCTCTGTATTATCTGCAGCTGCTTTTACAGCTGATATTTTTAGTCACTCAAAAAAAATATGTGGTTGTGTCTTTGTCAGGTTAATGTTTTCATGAAGAACTTAAATGAAAAAAATACAGCACCACAGTTAGTAAGAGCTGTGAGTCATTCTGAATAAAATAACAGGTTATTTCTGCGAGTTTAATCACACAGAACTTCCATTGACAACAGCAGATATTTTTGCAGAAGTAACATTTAACTTTCTACCCCTTTGTTCCTACATTTTGAAACAATTTTTTCTCTATTTTTGTGCATATATTTACTCCTGTTGAAATGTATTATTTTTATGTGCATGTAATATTTGTCCTTTTAAACTTTAACTAGCAGGTTCCTCTTATGTGAAGCGCTTGCCCCGATTCTTTCTTCTCTATTAGTAGTTCTGTATCTCTGGTGTATTTTTTTCAAACTTATTGTTTCTTCACGTTTTTTGTTTTTTTTTCCTCTGTGTAAAACCAGTCTCATCACTCCATACGATGTAGAATGTTCCCATCTTGCTTGCTGTGTTTCTTTTTCACGGCAAATGTTGAAATTTAACATGCTTTCCAACATGATATAATTGTTAAAAAGCCTGCTATTACGGTACCCCTTTGGAATAGACATGGTGTCTATATAGAGTGTTCAAACTGTAATTTAATCTTTCAGGGTTTCGAGTGTTTTGTTTGAAAATTGTATTTTCTAATCAACGTGGCTGCAATTAACTTCCTAAATGTGAAGTGGGCATAAACTCTGTTTAGAGTCTGCATGTATTTGTGTCTGTGGCCCTTCTTTGCACACAGACATCTCAAGTTTCTAGCAGAAGTTCTTATAGTATAATGAGCAAAGGTCTCTGGAAAAGGAGAGAAAGTAGAGGAAAGGGGATCAAAGGGGATCAAAGGGGACAAGGAGAAAAGCAAAAGTAAGAGGAAAAGAGAAAATTGTAGAAGTCCTCCAATAACAGTATGTTTTCCACTTGTAGATGTTGAACCTGACTGTATATTACCAAACAATTACTTAACATAATGAAAAGAGTTAAGAATGAGTACTTTTATTTATAGTATGTGGACAGATGTTTGTACGTGTGTAGTGAAATGCAGGAACAGAAATGTGTCTAGTGATTATGAACTCCAGGAACATGGTTTTGATTGATGACAGAATACTAGAGTAGCTTAGATTTGACAGGACCTCTGACAGTCATCTGGTTCGACCTTGGTGCAAAGCATGTCCAGCAAATATAGGTTACTTAGGGCTGTGTGTCCAGATTGTAACTCTGAGGATGTAGATTCTGGCTCTGGGCAACCTGGTACAAACCTGGTACAATACTGGACTATCATTGCCCCTGGCTGGACTTGCTCCAGTATATCAATGCCTCTCTTGAAGTGAGGAGCCCAAAAATGAAGTGATGCAGGTTCAGGCTCAGAAGTGCTGAGCGATCACTTCTCTTTGAGAAGGACTTTGAGCAACCTGGTCCAGTGGGAGGTGTCCCTGCCCATGGCAGGGGGGGGTTGAAACTCAATGATCTTTAAGCTCCCTTCCAACTCTAGCCATTCTATGATTCCCTTGGCCTGGTGATTACACTCTTGCTAATGCAGCCCTGTATGTGATTGGCCTGTTCTGGAAGGGTTAAACTGCTGGTTAACATTCAAAGGGTTCTCCAGCTCCTTGTCTGCAAATCTGTTTTATAGCCAGTCTATACCATTGCATGGGGTTATTCTGACCCAGGTGGAAGACTTCACAGTTGCTTTTCTTGAACACTGTAAGGTTCCTGTCAGCCCATTTCTCCAGCCCACGAAGGAGTATCTGAGTGTGGTCATGCCCTCCGAAGCATTGACTGTTCCCTCCAATTTGATGTCATTCACCAACTTGCCAAGAGTGCACTCTGACCTGGCATCCAGGTTGATAATAAAGACAATAAGTAGAGTTGGCCCCAGTGTGGATCCCAAAGGGAAACTACCAGTAACTGGCTGCTGCTTGGACTTTGCATTGCTGACCAGAACCCTCCGAGTCCTGGCGGTGGGGCCACTTTCCCACCATTCTACTTATCTAGCCAGCCCTCATCGTATATTTTCTTCAAGGACACAAGAGGAGATTGAGTCAAGGGCATCCTAAAGTCAGAGGATACAACATTTGCTGCCTTTTCCTTCCCCGTCCGCAGTGCCAGAGTCACCCTTGGTAAATCCATAGCGGTTATTAGCAGCCACCTTGTATATTGTGTGACTGGAAATGGCTTCTAGATTTGTTACATAACTTTCCCTGGGTTAGAGGTGAGGCAGGTACTCCCTGAATCCTATTCTTGCCCTCTTTGAAGGTGGCTGTGACATTTGCGTGTTTGCAGTCATCAGGAACCTGCCCTGATCATCACAATGTTTCAGTGATAATAACATCAGCCATCCCCCCTGGTGTCCTGAGGTGCATCCCACCTGCTCCTGTTGACTCCTGTGTGGCCAGCTGGGCTCAAGAGCTTCTGAACTGTCTTCCTTTACAGCAGGTGATGCTCCAGTCTTGCAGAAGGCTCAGGGCCCTGGGAGACCCGAGGGCAAAACTAACTGGTGAAAACTGAGGCAAAAATGGCTAACAGTACTTCAGGTTTTTTCATATCCTTCGTGACTAGGTCTCTTTTTCCACCAGGCAGTGGTTCCTTTTTTGCAACCCTTTGGCTACCCCTGAATGTGTCAGTCATATTCTAGTAGTGTTTCATAGTTAACTTTTCTGAAAGACCCACTAGAGATGAGCAGCATCTCCATGTGGATACTCTAAAACAGGGCTTGAGTAATGCATAGAAAATTCCGAAGGCAACAGATTACTTGACATTTTCCAAGTGGAAGTATGGAATTATATAATGAAAGTTGAGGACAAAGGTTTTAAATTTACGGGAATCACTTCTCACACCGTAGATTCACCTGTGGGAGTTTCACAAGGTATTCTGAAGGGCACTGGTTTTGACACTTAAAAAAAAAGATACCTGAATGGGTGTTTGTGTAATACCTATTTATATTAGATGTAAAGTCCGTCTAAAGAACCCAAAACTGGACCTGGAGGCGTACTTTTTGTGGTGCCTACAAACTTACTAGTTTAGGAGAAAAGGTCCATCACTAGGTTTCCTCTAGCTCCTCTAGGTTGTCAAGTACCAAGCAGCGTTGGACGCTGGACTTTGAATTACACAGATCGCTGGACTGAGGTGGTGTTTTCTGTGGACTCTGTTGACATTAATAGTGAATATTAACATCTAAAGAACCTTTTAACATTCTCTAATGTCTTTTTAAAATGCGCTTGCAGTCATGGGAAATCTGTTTTTGTACTTTCCCATCTTGTGATTGAGTGCACTCTTGCATGTGAAATCTCTGCGTCTGAGTCACTATTTATCACAGGAGGAATAAAAACCTGAAAAGCATGCCACAATTTCGATACTCCCTTAGGTGGTTTGGTGAGAGCAGAAAGAAATAATTTAAAATTACTTCCCCTAAGAGGGGAAAAGATCTTTTTTCTATATTTTTCTTGTCTCTTCACTTACAAAACCTGATTTACTTCCGTGAATATTGGCTACGATGGAACACTCCTGATTAAGAATTATTTTTGTATGTGGCACTCTTGTAGCTGTGCCTATTGATTCCTACAACTTAAATAATTTTAATTGATTTTAAGAATGCATTGTTTGTGTTTATACAGGTGAGGGTTTTTTTTTATGTAAGAAGGATTACATTCAAAGCTAAACATTTACCCTAGTTCCTGAGTTAGTATTCTCTATATATTCAAGTGCATCTGACTGTGTGTTATTTAGATGATACTAAAAATGTTTCTATAATTAAATTGTATTTAAGTCCTTAGAGAGGCAGCTTTTCAGCAAGCTGAATTTTAAATATAGCAAAGAAAATGACAATGAAATGCTCTTAAGCTGCATCCCATTAAATGAGTAAAAATAATATTTGAAGGGTTTTGTTGGTTTTTTTTTTTCATAGCTATGGGTGTTGCACTTGGCAGTTATTCAGAAAATACAAGTTTTAATATTCAGACCATCATTTCAAGTAGTAGTATTCCTATCAGTAGCTCCTCCTGAAGGGAAATGTGGTTTTGAGTGAACGCTTTGATTTCTTTAGGGCCTGGTTTGTGCTGTTTGCAGGATTCCTGCTGAGTATAGTTGTAGAATCATCGAGTGGTTTGGGATGGAAGGGAGCTTAAAGATCATCTTGTTCCAAACCCTCCTGCCGTGGGCAGGGAAATACGATCACTTTCACGTAAAGACCTGTGGAAACTGCGACTCTTGAAAGTTTCGATAAGCTGGTGAGCAGTGAGAAATTACCCCATGCAGCATCCCACGCCCGTGGGACACAAGGCAGCAGGAACCACAGGCAAGAATTCAGCTGGGGGAGACCTGCACTTTGCTGACAGCCTCCCCCTGACCACCACCACGGCTCCACTGGTGGAGCAGGTCTTGTCTATCTGAAGTGACCTTTTTATTCCTTCCCCTTCTCCATCCTGGGAAGTGTTTTTCTTCCAGAGTCTCCCATTTCCATGCCTTTGTCATTGCTTCTGCTATGACCTCTCCTGTTGTTTTTAATATATGGTTTAATTTTCTGGATGTTTTATCTTGAGGAACACAGGGTTTATATATTTCATATATACAGGGCTGTGGATTTCATATGAAATGCACTGGTTAAGTTCACAAGTTCAGTCTGGGTACCTGGTCACTGTAAAAGGTTCTTTGGTTTCAAGTTCTACAAAACTTCCAGCAAGGGTTTAGAAACTTAATAAACATCTTGTGCTGCAATTAAGGTGAGGACCCTGAAGAAAGTTAATTGTAGGGCCATGGAAATCACTGGCAAAGGGCAGTTAAATCAAATTGTCGGTATCCCGTCCTAGATACCACAGTCCATCAGCAGTCCTCGAACACGAAAACATGGGGAATATGAAGCTTAACGTCATAAATCAAGTGGTTTCTATGACCTGTGGGGATGTATGTAATCCTTGCCCCTTGTCTTCTTGTATCAATGGCGTTTTGTTCTGATGCAGGAGACTATGCTGTTCTTGAGTGCGGTATTTTATAGAAACAGTCTGCTATTACACTAAATACTTTGCCTTCTCCACTGCCTTCAGTCCTAAACATTCGGAAATAAGATAATTCTTGCTACCTCTTTCTTCTGTGCAAGGATATTTACCAAAGACCAGTGGTTCATTGTTTGCTGATGAATCTGTTATCCTGAATGCCACAAGTTACCCAAACATTGCTTCCCAGAAAAAGACCTTTGCTTGCCTGGTGGTATTACATTTTATTTGTTGTATACTTAGGATTAATTCCCTTTGATTGTTTTACACTACTGCTGTTACTGTCATTCTCATTAACCATCTCTATCTTTCTTTTTGCAGCTTGGGTCCTGTGTTTGCGCTGTTTGTACCATTTTATTCCTCCATTCCAAGAGTGCAGGTGACACAAGTATTAGGCCACTTTTCCATCACAAACAAGACACTGGTCTATATACTGGGTTTACAGGTATGGTATGTACTTGCTTGTTCATATTTGAATGAATTACTAATGTAATAGTATTTCTGTATGTTTGTCTATGAATTCTGATGCTTCCACACCTACGATTCCAACTATGTTTAACTGCTGATTGTCTCATTGACTGAAATATTGAAAATTGTGTTGCTAGTATGTATTTCTATATGCTGGAGTTGTGGGCAAGTGATCTCTTCTTCCACTGTCTTCTCTCTTGATTACCTTGCACAGGAAAATATCATTGTCAATTCTGTAATTAGGGTTGTTTTGTTAAACAAAATGAACTGGATGAAAATAGATGCAACCCAATGCTAAGGCATACGCGTCTTTCACCTTTCCAATTTACTTATATTCTTGCCTTTGTTTATTTTACCCTTGTCTGTTAGAGCTCACAAAAAGCTATAGGATACAGCATTTTTCTATGGTAAGACTTTTGGCAAATAATCAAGGTTTTTACTGAATTCCACTTTTATATACATTAATACTATTCGTGTATCAAGCATTACCATGTTACGGGTAATGTAAAGTAGTGTAACGTAGAGCACAGCGATATCACATGTTAGGTTAAATACAAGTGGAAAACTATAGGTAGTTGGTACAGAAAAGCAGTAAGTATTCACATAAAATAAGCAAAACCCCCTGGAATAACCTGCAGCCTGGAAATGAATGGACAGCCGTGTATCAGCGTGAATGATGGAACAGGAGAGCTGCAAAATGCTGAGAAATGACACTCATTTTTGTATGTTGCGGGGACTCAAAAGCAGCTCTAGCACTAGCAGTGGAAAGCACCGTAGTTATGTGAAGTGTGGTAGAAAGTATTGTAGAATGAATGGTCGGTTTCAGAATATTGACTCATGCTCCACACGAACATCGCATTCCACCATTTTGCTGTTCAGCCTTTGGACGCGTCCCATTTCTGCTCCAGCACCAGATTTTCTTGATCTTGGGGAAATCTTGCTGCTTCTCTTCCAAACCCATCGATCCCACTATTACCCGGGTCTTTGGGAACACCATGGCATAGTCTGAGCTCTTTTCCATCGTGTCCTTTGCCTTTGGCTTTCGTAGGTACCCCACCTCCAGTACAGCTCACGCTGTTACTAATCTCTGTCTTTCCCTGCCACGTATAGAAGGCTTGCTGCCGTCACACAGAGGCTGAGGGAAAAATCATTTGCCTTCACCTCACTTGTAAACTTTGCCCTTGTCTCAAGTCACTCTTTCCGTAGGCAGAAGTGTAGAGGGAAGGTGTTCTCGTGATTCCGTCGGCATGGGGCAGAACTATTTTAGTAACCAGTATCAGTCTGATTTTCAGCCCGTTTTTCCAGTTGGTAGTAACGTTCTCCAGGTGATTAATCACATCCCATACTAGAAACAATAGGCTGCCTTGTTGGTTTATCAGGACTTCTGTTAAAAATTCATTCCAACCCATTTGTGTGATTTTATGTCGACAGATATGCCACTGGGTGAGAATTTTATTTCTTTAATTTTGCTGCTCACGTTTAGTCTCTCCATGGCTGTACATTTCAGAACTCCTCTAGCACTGCCTGCCCCGCTTGGAACCCTTCTCCTCTTGTTGCTGAGTCATTTCCTTTGCTTCAGTCAGTCTTTCAGACTTGTTTTTCTCTGCAGCCTGTAACTGACATCCTGTTATACATAGTACGCTATATGAAAATAAAAATGTATTGTTCTGTAGAAGGAGAACAATTGTTGGATCCCTCCTTTTTTCTTTTTTTTTTTTTTTCACTTCTGCTACTTCTGGAATGCATCTTTTTTTAATGTTAAACAGAATTTTCTCAGAAATAGATGTCTGACTTCTCTCATTGTCATGATAAGTGCATAGCCTACATTATACTGCAACGTAGTAGCTCAGGCAACAACGGTTACGTAAAGTTAAAATTGTAAATCACTGCTTTTGTCTTCCAGCTGTTAACTTCTGGTTCCTACATCTGGATTTTAGCCTTAAGTGGATTGGTAAGTCTCACTGTTTCAAAAATCGTGTGTTGCCTAAAGCACTGTTTTATATGTACAATCAGTGCGGTACATTTGGACTTGAAAAGAACAAATATGAGAAATTCCAGAGTAACGTTTTTATTTGTGATGGTTAATAGAAAGTTTTCATCTTCACCTTCTAGAGGCCTAAAGCACTGGCTAGCTGGTAATAAATGGACAGACAACAAAAGTCCTGGTTAATGTTTGCAGGCTGCCACTGCTCTCTGACCTCCTAAAATTAATTTTACTGCCATGGATAGAGCTTGAGACCCACAACTGTAAATGAGACTATTGAGGAAGTGGTAGAAATATTTACCCTATTTTTTTTTTTTTCTTTCCAGTTTTCAGTAAGCCTCAAGGTTTTATTCCAGGAAGCAGTTTTTAACAAGTTTGCTATGAGGATTTTTCATGTTTCGCTGTTCTCCTAGGACATCTGTATAGCTGCTTCTCACTATGGCAACAGCAGTAGGAGTGCCAAACCACTTTCTTCACACCAGTCGGATAAAGCTGCTGTGGTCTGTCTTTTTCCTTTCCAAGTCTGTTCTTAGTACAAAGGCACTTAGTGCTAAAACACATTGTACTAAGTCTTCCAGATTGTTAGATACTGATAAGCTTCTTTTTAAATTTTACAGACATGGAGCTCAGATTCTGATTCTTGGCCCAGAATACTGTCTGTTTTTGTAACAGTGAAAGTGCCACCTCTTCCAAATCAGCTGACTGCTAAGGTGATGCAATCTTAAGAAGAACTTAGATTGTGCTCTTGCTGTTCACAACCCACTGATTTGAATTTGCAGTGAGCTCAGAGTGAAATTGTTGACACTTCACATATTGCTGCTGCAACTCAGGAGTTTGGTCTTTTACCATTTCCATTGGCTGTTCCAAAATGTTGTCTGGGCTCACAGGATAACTGAAAGGAGTGACCAAGCAGTAAATAGTGAAGTCTGCTCAGCAGTTTGATTAGACCATGAATATCCATGCATCCAGTGCAACTAACAAAGCAGAATTGCTCTCTGGTGGAGAGATCAGGCCAAGCCTCTATGCCTGCCCAAGGATTTGTGACTTCCTCCAAACTCACTACCCTTCCTGTTACTCTTCTGGCTCTTTTAATAGCCCTTCCTTTTAAACAGGTGTTCATTAGAGAGGGAAGGAATGAAAGGAAAAGGAAAGGCATTTTAACTCTCTCTTGGCAAGAACTGTGTGTATGCTTGGGGATACAGATTTATAAAAAAACAGCTCGAATATTATTTTTTTTTCATAATATAGTATGTGGGGGGTTTTTTAATTCCCTTTTAATGTCTAGTTTTATTCAGCTGTAATGCTGAATAAATGCAACTTTCTTAGTATTCTTTTTCATAGAGGACTGCAGGTTGGCAGTATGTTTTACATAGGTGTAAGTCCATAGGAGTGCATTGAGCTTTCTCTGTGTCACAGGAAGGCTTAAAAAAACCAATTTGAAGTATTCATATTGCTTCAGTCAGCATGGATTAAGTCATCATCAATGCTGATGTGTTTTCAGTCTCATTTTTTTCCGCAGCAAGCAGAGAGCTGCACTCTACTGTTCTGTAGTAAGTGCTACAATTTGGAAAGAAGTTCGTATTATGAATTTCAGCCAGTTTTTGCACAGCACATCTGTCACACTTCTGTGAATAAGAAGTCTCTCACCTCTGTAGTAAGTGAAATTTGGCATCTTTTGAGAAGACTTGACAAAGGAGTAAAATTTCACATGATATTAAATAATCTGAAGAAGGATACGAAACACTATAAAGGCAACTTTTAGCATTACAAGTGTAGGTACTCAATAACATATATATATATATATGTTCAATTACAGAAATATGTAGGTTGTCAAATCTGCATTAAGTCATCCTGACAACCTTTGTATTTTTGTTATTCTTACTGCTCTTGATGTTTTCTAACCTATTATACCTTTGTGGAATTAAATTTTCGTGTATTTGTACAAAAGGGCCAAGTAAATGCAAGAACAACAAGTCAGCTAGGTGTGAAGCTTAGTCACTAGTTCATTGCTTGTTAGACACATCGGTGTATTTTTGGCTCAGGCAGCCCTGTGACTGTATATATGACGCTGTTCTGCAGTTGAGCTTTTGTCGCAATTCTGCTTATGTGGAGAATTCAGATGGATGATGCCAGCACAGTTTCTGAATTGTTGCCAGTTTCCACTTTCTCTTCACCGTGTTCCCAGTTTAGGTCTATTTAAATTCTTGCAATTTATAGTTTAACGTGTACTCAACCCTCTTACACTGGATAGGATCTGAATTTGCAGATATGGGATGTGGCACCGGACATCCATTTCTTGCTAATGCATGTTCATCCTTGTTAATGCTGTTAGACTTCCCTGTGAATTCCAGGCAGGGTGTAGAGCAACTGGGAATTCTAACACCTCAAGTTCTTGTTTTCAGTGGTTTCAAGTGATGCAGTCATTACAGAAGTGTGTTTGTGTGTGTGTGAGTCTATGTAATGTGCCTGGTGATAAGGCATTTTAGACAATTGGTAGTTTGACACTGGTTTGTGCTCAGTTACTGAGATTGCGGTACATGTTTTGTTACTGGAGTATAAAAGGTCAGCTGTGTCTGTCTCTGCTGCAAGGTAAAGCTTCTTTGATCTCTCATTCTGAATCAGTGTAGGAATATACTCTGAAAGGCAGCTTTTTAACTCTCCAGATGAAAATGGATTACTTCTTAGTTATTGTTCTTTTGGTATATCAGTATCAGCCTGGTAATTTCAGTTGCTGGTATGTTGTGTAAAAGGTGCTGTTTAAATACCTGAGGTTTATTTACAAAAAGGAAAAATGTAAGAAGTAGACTGTAAACAAGTTCACAAACCTGATGTAATCAGTAATCTGGAATGTCATTCTTCTTATACTTTATGAGTCTGATTTAGTTTCTTGTGATTTGTTTGGCCAGGAGTATACTGTACTGTACTTGGTACATGTAGTCCATAGAATCATAGAGCGGTTAGAGTGGAAGGGACCTTAAAGATCATCAAGATTTGTTTCTTATTATAGGGGGGGTTTATATCATAAAATTAGGAAATGTCATCTTAGAGATGGAGATGTATCATGAAGGTCATATAATTTCCTTTTGACTTCAAGCTAGGAATTCTCTCATTAGTTGTTTGTAGAAGCACTTCCATATAATGCACATTACTCAGTTTAATGAATGCCAGAAACAGTTTCCCTACTAGTTTTTTTTCCTTAAAACAGTCAAAACACCATAGAAAATGGTATTCACTTGAATGTTTCGCTGGATGCTTACATATCAACCCATCTTCTCTCCCTTTCCCCCTCCCCCCTTGAAAATCTCTGCCATTCTCAGCATGCATTTCTCATTGCTACACTCTTGCAGGATTGAAATCTGAGGGACATGTCAAGGCTCACTCAGTTGTAGCTACAGCATACCTGCTTCAAGCAGTCAGGTTGGTACCAGCAGACGAGATGTGCTTGCTGAGACATGCAGTTCCCTCTGCTCATTAGTATAATGTTGTGATGGTACAGCTCACCTGCCAGGGGTTCTGCTAACCACGTAGCTAGGGCTCTGTTTCATCAAGGAATGGTATTTTTCAGGCCTTTTCTGTTTGACTGTTGTGGACTCTTTCTTCTTACCTACTGTCATTTGCTGATTTGTTTGCAAGATGAGATGCGTTGCATAAAGTTCAAAATTTGGAATATCCCAAGTTTTCTGCGAGCTGCCTTGAATTTGCGTAGAGTTCAGTTCAGACTTGAGGAAACTGAAATTGCCTTAGCCTTACAAATGCTGAAGGTTCTAAAACCCCGTTTACTTTGCAGATTTCACCAAGCCAAAATCAGTGCTTTGTGCATTGTTTCTGTACTGCACTGTGATTGACTTTTCTCAGGCTGCATGAAAAGCTGCACTTTTTATACTTCAGATATTGAAAATCTGTAGGGAATCCGTGATTTGTAGCATGTAGTAGCTTAAGTGAGGTTAAGACAGAAAGTTCAGTGTTAGTGCTTAGTTTTAATCTCAGTTCTGATTTTTGAGTGCTTTTGTTCATAATCATGATTGAGTTGGTTTTAACACAGACTACAGGTCTGTGCTGAAGGGCTCAGGAGTGTACTGCAGATTATTTTCAGTTCTGTTTGTGAGGAACTTTATACATCCTTTCTGTTTGCTGTTCATTTGGCTGAGGTATTTTGCTATAGTGAAATCCTGTCCCTGATACATCAGTCTTTTTAAGATAAGATGTGATTGGGCTGGGGACCAAAATGTTTAAACCAGGCTTCCATTTTTTCAGTTACTGTCTTACAAATAACATTATGTAGTTGATACCAGATCAGATCTAAGAAGCTGTTCTTCCTCTTCCGTGTCTTACTTAAAGTGATTTTAAACAGTACTTACCCTGAATTATTTTTGGTTTTAAAAAATTTCTGAAGGAAATACAGAGGCATTTGTATTACTCCACAGTGCAGTATTCACACTTAAAATATCATTCCTTCTACATATTTAAAATTAGTATTGAATACTTTATTGAAGAGTATCTTTGATCAGAGCCTGATAATGTAGAATGCAGTTACTTTCACATTCATGTCCTGCCATGCGTCCTTCTTCATCCCCCAGTTAGTCTCGAGGACATCTTCCACTTATTCACATCTACCCTTATTTAGATCTGTAGTCAAGGTCAAAGCATGATATTCCTTGAATTCTTTGTAATTGTGGAATTATAAATGGTGATTCAGGTAAGTCTCCTTCCCTCTAGTTAAATGTCTTGTGGTAGTGCTTTGGTGCCACAGAAGAGGGTCAGTATAGTAGGAGAGAGTTTGGATAATTTTAAACAATAGATGAAAGCTATGCCTTAGTGGTTTTTTGTGCCATTGATTTGTAGCCAAGTTATATTTGAATTGGAGTTCAGGATAGATAAAAAATTATTTGCATTAACTGAAATCACATTTTTAATTCATTCTTTTAAATATGGAATTATGAAAAGCTGTTATGAAGGCAAAACTTACTAGAAGTGTGAATTAAATAAAGCAATACTAAGAAATAATTAAATGATATGCTACCATCTTGAATATTATTACTGTTTAAATCTAGTGCACTCACAATACCATTAATAGCACTTTAAGAAAACTCTGATTGCTATATTTTCATCCTCAGCTTGTTTTCACCCAAAAGCCTGGTAACAGACTAGTTGATGCTTGCATTTCTGTCTTGAAACATTAACAAAAAAAAGGGGGTATCCCTAACAGTATCTTTTAAATAGTTTTATAAATATATTGTAGCCTCATCATTATTTTTTAATTTATTTAAGTCCTTAATTTTGTGGAAATATTGAATGATCACAGGGGAACATACTTTTATCACTTTGAGTGCCAAGAAACATGATTTTTACAAGAAATAACTAAGAAAATGTAAATAAATCTGAGAAGGCAGATTATTTACCGGTTTCCTACAGCTGCCTTGCCTTTACCTGCAGTTGGTATTTGAGCCTCTGTGTTTGAAACCAGTGTGCCTGCTGGAGTTGGAACTGGCTGTTCAGCTAAGGCTGAGCACGTGCGCCAGGTGCAGTGAGCCAGAACGGCGTTTTCAACTGATTGCCCGGTGCCATTGACCGCACCATCGAGAAACCCCATTCAGCAGCCCCTCGGGTGTTGCCCTGGAGATCCACGGGGCTGCTCTGTATAGAGCAGCCCTTGCTGTGTCTGCTTTGCGTGCTGGGCTTTCCAGCTCAGAGGAGCGCTTGCATGGGTCCTGTTTTACTGGTCAGCAGAGGTCCTATATATATACTTTCCCACGTAGCAAAGTGCTGTAGAGGTCTCTATTCTACAGCTAGGTCAGATTGCACGTTACTGTGGATTATGTTCTAAAAAAACTGCTGTTTTGTACGAAGGATGTGAGTGCAAATATTGACCAGGATACAACTTCAAGACCTAATACTTCAATTCAGGCACCAGTCCTCTTTGGATTAGATATGCATAACCTCAGCTCTTTTTCGGGAAAGTTTCTAAAGGGGCAGAAAGTATTACCAACCCTTTCGGTTTGTTTTCTTTTTCCTTCTTGTCAGTGTTTCCTGAAGTCCTAGCTCAAGGAGCCAGGAGTTTTGGGGGAATGCTAGCTTTCCTAGGAGTAAAGTAACTTTTTAATCCTCGAGCACAAATGACTGCTTCCAAATCCAAAAGAATATACCAAAGGCTTAGAAATAATGAAAGACACTAAAAATATATATAAATAATAAAATAACCCCACAACAAAAAAACAAAACAAACAAAACTGGTTATGTTTTAAGACCATCTCGGTCTAGGTAGTGACTTTTCAGAAATTGAGTTGTGATTTCTGAATATTGTTTTTACAATATATTTATCAGTAGTATTGCTAATACTAGTGAGACTACTTACTTATTAAAAATTCTGCCTATGTTGAAGTATTTTCCTAACTGAAAACATGTATTTTATCTGTAACTGATGTGATTGTTGATAGTACTGCCCACCGAAGCCCAAGTGCTAAGGCAGTTCATACAGAATCACTGAGGTTGACCTCTAGACCAACGCCCTCCACAAGCAGGGCCTCCCTGAGCTGGCTGCCCAGGATGAAGTTCAGGCAGCTTTTGAATATTTCCAAGGATGGAGACTCTACCAACTCTCTGGGCAACCTTAGTGTGTAGGTTGTGAAGTGCATGGCCTGAAATAAGAAATGGAAAAGCAATAGAAGAACAAAGATTGGGGAATGAAAAAGCAGCATTGTCTATCTGTCCTAGCAGGTGTAGATACCCGTATGTAAGCTAACAGATGTGCTGAGTCCCACCCAAAACTAACACGAGGTATCTGCATGTGGGCAACGGTCAGTATTCAGATGAGTCACTATAGATGGCTTAATTTGGCATGTCTATGTTCTACTGAGTGTATTGACTTGATCTCCTCTGTGATGTGAGCTTAGACACCTCGCTCATGTCTAGACAGCTACATGTAAACACATGGCAACTTACTCCTACATCACTTAAAACATCTGAGAAGAAAAGTGATTGATCCATTGGGCACAAGGGGGATGTTAATGTGGAAGTCAGGTTGTAATTGTGTGTGGAGAAGAAAGATGCAGATATTTCCAATTCTGGAAGAAGAAAGTAAGTAGTGGGAAGGGAGGGGAGAAGGTGATGATGTGTCAGAAGATACTTTCTATTCTATATCCACAGCTTCTAATACTCTGTAGAGAAATGGATTTTAGTTTTCTCTTTGTATTTAATTTCAAAGTTTTCAGTTTCTCTCTCAGATCTGAGGAAGTGATTGCGTGCCCAAAATCTTTGTCAGTTGTGCCAGCTGGTTCAGCAAAAGGTGGATTGCTTCTGTCAAGCTTTTGTAGCCTGTATGTGAACACCATCATGGCTGCAAAATCACCATTGTTTAGAGAGGGAATCCGTGAGTGTAATTCAGCTGTGTGTGTACTTTGGAGACATCTGCCGTAGGACGAGTGACATCTTAACAGTGCCTGTTTCTTTCTATTGAGTATGAAACCAAACTTCAAACAAACAGCTCATATGTAGGCTTTCAAATTCCAGATGTCTGCGTTGGGTCACGTAACTCCAATCGTGATCTTTTATGTAAAGAGGTTTGGTTAACAGTACGGTGACGGTCACCTGCAGAGCTCTAGCAGAGACCCACAGGAGCCTCTCCCTTAGGTCACAAGTTCAAGTTAAGAATAGATGTGCCATGCTGAAATGGCAGTACAGTCATACTTGCACATAAACAAAGAACAATTGAGATCTAGTGATGCTTGCACCTGACCAGTGAACATAGCACTGATGGACTCTGAAGAAAAAATAAAGCAAAAACAAGTGGGAAATGTGTGAGCCCAGTCAGTTGGGAAGGAAATTGAAGAGAACTCGTTTATTATGATGATGATCTTACATTTCTGTCAAGCTAAGTATTACAAAAGGCCCGTTTATGCTCTTAGTGACTATTTCCACAAATAAAACCCAAACAAAAAGATCTGTTGTGTGACAATCACATTGCAGGTTGTAGCTACAGATTGAAAATGCACGGGTAGTGATTTTACTTGTTCAGTGGTTTTCACACCATCTCTCTCTTGGTTTGATAAATACGTTTCTCCAAACAAGTACAGTACAGAATCTTGACACAGACGTTAACCCCTTGTTTTGATTCTGTTTGTATAGAATTCAGAGGGTACACGAAGAGAGTGGTCAGTCAGTGGAATCAGCTGCCCAGGGAGGTGGTGGAGTCACCCTCCCTGACTGTGTTTAAGAGTAGATTAGATGTGGTGTTGAAGGGATCTGGTGTAGGGGAAAACTTGTAGAGTAGGGCTGATGGTTGGACTTGATGATCTCTTCCAACCTAAATGATTCTATGATTCTAAGGACAAAGCAGATAAAATAGGTATAAAAATGTCGCTTCATTCTAAGAATACTGCTGTTTGCTTTCAGCTGGTTGATATCTGAAAATAAAGTCTTGAATACACACAATGAATATATTTAAATTATTCAGAACAAAATAGTTGAGTATTTGCTGACATTTAATTCTGTCAAGTTGTCACCCATTAGGCAAAATAACTTTCATCATCATTTTCTACACCAACTCCCTACTGGGTTTTTGTTTGATTTCTTCTGTTAATCAAGTACAGTGACTTCAAATGTTTCAGTTAGTAGTGGAGTGTATGTGTCTGTGTCATGTAGAATGTTGGAGAGCTGCCGTGTCTGGGTTAATTAATCTAAAAGAGAAACTACATCTACTTCCTTTTTTTCTGAAAAGTGTGTGACTTTGGAGGGACGTGAGGGAAGGGGAGAGAAAGCTGGGTTTACTACAAGGGTGGGAAAGGGGGAGGAAACTTCATGTGAAGGGCCAGTGGTAAGCTCTGATGTTAAGAAAGTGAAAAACTGTGGGCACCGTTTTTTCTGCAGCGTGCCAGGCAATTTCAAGCACACTCCATTTCCTCCACTTAGCATTTTGGTATGGTGGACGAGGTTACAGGTTATAATGATCTGACTAAGAGAGAAAAACAACTAAGATGTATTTTGTGTGCCAAAAATTCTCCATTCTAACAGTGTGAACTTACTGCAACGTCTTTCCGTGGTGACTTTTAGAGCCTAAAATACTCTGGAGGCTTGTCTATTCAGGGGAAGTAGCCCTTTAACCTGATGTACAGTGTTGAAGTTGGGATCTACTGAGATCATCTTATTGTCATGGAATAAACAAAGTTAGTCTGCTTTCTTAAACACTAGAAGCTCACTATGTCTGTAACAAAAATGGTGTAAAGTGTTGTTACTTTTTGCTTTATCAAAGCGTGGGGTTTTAAAGATTATATATATATATATATCTCCGGTTCTGCATATGAACCAGCCAAAGAGGAAGTTCTCTGGAAATACTTGACATTAAGATGGGTGTATGACACTAAACCAGACTGAATCACGAGACCCGTTTTAACTACAAATGTCTCCATTCGGGGTTTATTGGAAATATGCAAATAGGTCTCTCTTTCTCACTAGATGAAACTTCTTGAAAATTTGTTACAGCTGAGCACAGCATTTAAGATTTCTTACACTTCCGTGTAATAGCTTTATAATCGGAGTAGTAAATCGAGGGAGAGAAGAAGGGCAGTGGCACTGAAATCCTGGCAGGTGTGGAGGTAACAAGGTGGATTGCCAGTGTACACATGGTATTCTTCACAGCTGAGTCTGTCCTTCCATCTGCTTACCCTTGTGAAGAACTGCAGGATCACACGGTTGCTCTGAGCAGTTACTGGTCCACAGTAAGTTTCTTGGCAACTATATGTAGAAGAGATACCTATCTTCTGCTGTCTCGCACAGCTTTCTCTTGTTCCTTTGCCAGGTGCTTTTTATTTTAGAATTTACTCTGAACTTTGTATTGTCAGACTTCTTGACTCACTGCTCTGTGAGCACAGAGTCCACAGGTTTGGATTACACGATGGGTTTCTGCCTGAGGTGGGACAATAAGGGGCCAAGACACTAGTGCTGCTGTTGAGGAACAGGAAGGAGAGAGAAGACAGCCCACCACAACCAGTGCACTGCCAGTAGACCGAGCATGCTATTCCAGAGAGCTCAGTGAGGCTAGGAAGGCAGGTAGGAGCCATGTGTACAAGTCTCACATGCAGTGCTAAGTGTCCTCCATTTGAAAATAAACTTTTAGGCTTATAAAGCCTTTTCTTCTGATTAAACAATCTGAAATCATGTGTTCTCTAAAACTACCCAAAACATCATACAAGGTGAGTATTGGTCTCTTTTCCCATCTAAGAGAGAGGAAACGGCCTCAAGTTGCACCAGGAGAGGTTTAGATTGGACATGAGGAAAAACTTCTTCACCAAAAGGGTTATCAAATGGTTGTGGCTTGGGACAGACTGATCACTGAATCACACTACAGATGTTTTCCCCCATCTCTCTCTCCGAGGAGAGCACTGGAACATGCTGCCCAACGAAGTGTTTGAGTCACCATCCCTGGAGGTATTTAAAAGACGTGTAGACATTGTGCTCAGGGATATGCTTTAGTGGTGGGCTTTGTAATGTTAGGTTTACACTTGGACTTGATGATCTTAAGGGTCTTTTCCAACCTAAATGATTTTATGACAAGCTGTCTCTACTTAGAAAAAAAATGAGAATGCCTTCACTGATGCAGCCACTACTTGGTGCTTGCAGTGTGCTTTCCCTTCTGAGACAAACAAGTTCCAAAGTACTAGGACTAAAGATGTGCTGCTGCTATCTCTTTGCTGTATTTTCTGTCTTGCGTTGATAAAAGACTGATGCTGTTTGTGGTTAATGTGCTCAGACACGTGTCAAGATTTGTCATACATTCAGGGAGATTTTCCTATCACCGCTTGTTTTGTTTTGCTTCTTGTGACTTTTTGAACCCATTCAAGATTTAGGGTATCTGAAAACATTGGACCTTTACAAAGGACGGTAGGTGATAACAGTGGGCAGAGATCAGAAGCTGGGAGGGACATCTGGAAGAAGTGGGGGAGTGCAGGCGTGATGTTGGACAAAATATTTTGAGCTGGAGAGCTCCTTCCCTGCGCCACCAGTAGTGCAAAATCCCTGGGATCAAAGAGTGGGCCTGGCTCCATAGCCTAGAGATGCGAGGTGAGAAGAAGGATGAAATTTTGTAAGCTCTGGTGCTGTTTTGCATCTAACAAAGCATCAGATTAAATGTATGTGTAGTACTTGCAGCCTGGTTCAGTAATTCTTGCTCCCCGTAAGATAGCATTCCTGGTAGCCCTACAATCTAGGTTTTCTTGAGTGAGGAGCCTATTTACATAACTCTTTTGGGACTAGGTGGCTAGCTTCTAAGGGACCTTCTTGCTAGGTTGGTATCTTAAGTACTGCATGCCAAAAGTAGGTGAATTGCAGAAGTGATATCAATTTTTCTCCACTTATTCTTTGGCCATTAGAGTTCTATCTTAAGTTTCCAGCTGATGTGCGTTAGTTTTGGTCATGGGCTTACAGTCATCTGGAACAGTTTCGCTAGAGCTGAGGGAAGAATTTCTGAGGTCATGAAGAAGCTTCTGTTCCATTGCCCTGTCATTCCTGGAGTCTGGTCAGGACCTTTCGTTGAATATAGAATTTTTTTCTTAAAGGCAGCCTTCACTGTGATGCCACAGATTATGGCCTTCCTCCCATCCCATCCCTTTCCCCATTAGGGGAGGATTTTGTAGAGTGGGGCTGATGGTTGGACTCGATGATCCCAAGGGTCTTTTCCAATCTGAATGATTCTATTCACCTCCTTCCTCATAGCACAAAAAGATTTAAGGGGTTAAGCATAGTTTAATACTGTTGTCTCTCATTTAGAATGGTAGCCTGTGTTTGCTGTTACATCCAACCCTGAGAGCAATCATAACATGAAAATAGAATAAAATGAAAATCAGTGTTTCCCAGAACAGAATGCATTTCTGCTAAAAGTCTCATTATCTCATTGGATAATTAACAACATGCAAGATATCTTAAAATAATCTTAAAAATAGCCTCTTCCCAGAGAATGTTGCATTTTCCTATACTGTCTCCCACTGTATGCTTATACAAATGTTAGTGAGATAAAACAAGTATCCCCAACTAAATAACCCAGAAGGGGAGTTTCTACATTGCTTCTGGCATAATTGCATTGTTTAGGTAGTGTTTATGGATTTTTATGGGGTGATATCTCTTCCTGTTCATTTCACTGTGTTGTCATAGCATGCTTCTTGTGGCATCACAGGCAGCGAATAGTCACAAGTACTGAAACGTGGCATAAAGCAGAATGGCAGACTCGGGGTTTGCAGAAGAGCTTTGGCCTTCGTGCTGAGCCACCTTGGGCTCAAGTGCTAGAGCTTTGCAATGGGATGTAAAACGGTGGCTGAGCGATGACTGTAACACACTGATGGGACACATGGATTTCTCTTGCTGCTGCTGAATTAGAAATGAAATCAGGCCCCGAGGCTACCATGAGTGTGAAAGCAGGGAAAGGGCTTTTTTCTTATAGGTGGGAGAAGCGCATCACAAAGGCTTTTTCATTTTCACGGGTTTTAATGAACTGGGGTTTGAACCTTTTCTTTTTTTTTTCTTTTTTTTTCTTTTTTTTTCTTTCTTTTTACTAGAAGGTAGATGGAATCCTTTGGGAATAAATCTGTGCATACTCTTAGATTTAACTTCAAACGTTTTGTGGGGTTTTTTCACTGGAAGGGAGAATTGAGTGGTGGGGGCAGAAACCTTAAAGGGGGTTGGTTTTCTTGAGGAGTGTTTACAATGCTTCAGCTTCCTCAAGGGAAGCCTTAATCTCCTCAGGTCAGCGTGCAGCATACCTTGAACAGTTCCTTTACCAGAAATGGAAATTTTGTTTGAATCTGGACCTGTTTGAGGAAGGGTTGCTTAGTTTGGGCTTGAATTCTGAAACAATCAAACAAAAACAAAACAAGCAGCTTTCTGAGTCACAGGCAATGCAGTGCATATTTTAAAAAGTAATAGTCTGTAGCTGTGGGGAAGTTGGAAGTAAAGAAATCCCCTGATCGTTCTCTTGATTCTTGACTGAGAACTCTGGGTAAAGACAATATAAAGTGCTTTAAAAACCGGAAAGACCAACTGCAATCTGCAGCTAAATACGAAGTAAATTTTGTGTTGGGTTGGTTTTATTTTTCAACAATTCTTTTTTTTTACTTTGTTTTAGGTTTCTGGCATTTGCTACAATAGCAGTATATTAAAAGTTCATCGCATTCTTTGTGTACCCAGCTGGGTAGCAAAGATATTTTCTTGGACTCTTGAACCAATCTTCTCATCTGCGGAACCAACAAATGAAGTTCGAGTGGGAATGGGAGCAACAGTTGACATTCAGAGGCAGCAGAGAATGGAGTTATTGGATCGTCAAATCATGATGTCTCAGGTTGCCCAAATGAGGCGGCAGAGGCAGCAGCAGGTATTGATATATGGTTCTGGAAGGGTGATATTAAGTTATAGGAAAAGTATTTGTTTGATTTATAGATCTTTTGTTTTCTAAAATATGATGCATTTCTATATTCTTCTCCATCAGTCTGTCGTGTATGACTAATAGCCATTGGGGTGTTTTATATAGCATTATATCTTCAAACTGCTTCACAAGATGTGAGTGAAATATCAGACAGTCCTGTTAGGATATCAGGACTTCTGGCATTCTGTCACCGAAAATGAGACTCAAAGGTAAAGTGGTCCTTAGAAGAGCCATTGTGTAAAGTTAAGAAGTCAAAATTGCTAGCATCCTTTTCAGAGCTTGAAAATGGTCTGTACAACTCCTGTGTTTGCAGATGTACTTTGAATAAGGCTTGTTTCTTTTAAGAAGGTGCAGGAATTAAATTCTCTATCTTTCTTACAGAGGTCAACCACAGGGACTTTCTGTTTGCCACGTTTAATGCTCTCGGTTTATTTCGTTATTCAATAGAGTAGCAGAGCCTGTTTATTTTCTCTGGTTTTGTCAAACCAGATGTCCACATTGTTTGCGTTGTAGGGCAGTAAAACAAGGCAGATGGTGTCTCAATTCAGTTTATCCAGTATCTTAGATGTGTTACTACACTATCAAACTAATCAAGTGGACAACACAGGCCTTTAATTGCTCTTTATGAACATATATCACTCATAATTTAGTTACAACCAACCAATTTGAGGTCTTTATTGAGTTTCCTCTGCCTGAAACACAGCTCTGTGTGGATACACAGGGTAGTATACTGTAAGTAGGTATAGCTGTATTAGTGTTAATACATGACCAGAACTAGAGGTGTGATAGCATAAAGCTTTGCCCAACAACTGGAGTATGAATTCAGTCCCTGATAGCATAATTCTGTTTCCCTTGATTTCTTAACATTTCAATCTGATGAAATTGTTCCTCAGGCAGAAGATGCTAATCTCCTTTTCTCTATTCCCACTGGAATGTTAATCAGTTTTAACCTAAGAACTGAACTAACAGTTACTCAATTCTTGAACGTTGCCGTTGTAATAGAAAATGAATTGAAAGTGTCTCTTGGGCTACAAGCTCCTGGGAGGAGCGCAGCCAAGTTCATTCAGATAGTAGAAAGAAGTTACTTCAAGTTACAAAGGATAATCTTTATAATGTATCTTTAATTGCAAAGCGTGGTAAGTAAGTTCAGAATGGTAAATGATAAAAGAAGAGTTGATAACATTTTCTTTTGATCTTCTCTTCTTAGGCTATGAACAATGAAAATGCAAAAACATCTTTTTGTGTTAGACTTCAAATAGAATTCTCTAAAGAGGTGGAGAGGCTTAAGTAAAATAAATCAACATCATTTGAACATCAATGAGATGCTTCCCTTTGCATGTTGCTAAAACACTTTCAAGTTACCTTCATGTTTGGCCTTTAACTTGAGAGCAATGTTTGGTTAACTGATAGTGCTCTCTCTGAAACCAGTGATGGGAAGGCGGTGGGATCAGTGTATGAACATATCAGACCGGCTCTTCAGAAAAGATGTGTCATGAAAGCTTTCAGCCAGCCTTCTGTTTTTTAATGACTCACTTAACAGAATTCACTTGGCCATCGACTACATCGTTAAAAGCATCATTCACAAATGAGATACAGTGGTAAAGATCAAAAGCAGCGTAATTTCTATCTCAGTACTTTAAAAACTGAAAATAGTTTTCTGCGTTGTTGCACTTGGACAATAGTTTTGCCCTTAGAGGCTTGGAAAGGCATCATTTGAAGACAGTGCAGTTGAACAAATCACTTTACAGAGTTAAGTTGGTAATTTCCTTGTCAGAGTGAAGTTAGGAAATAAAGTAGGGAGTGTTTTCTGTGAAACAGAAAACAATAAAAGTTGTCAAGTATGTATCAGTCATCAAATATGGCTTTGAATTATATTCTAGGAGAATGTTGTACAGATTTCTGAAGTGCCGACGTGCTGTTGATAGGTAATGTGCCGTAGGTGACACAAATTAACATTTTCTCTCCTCCTTCCATTTAGTTTGAGAAGGGAAGTGAACTTTAGCTTCCCTCTATATGCCAGAGTGCAACAATTTTGTTTAGATGCCCCATGAGACAGTGCTCTGCTCATTCCTCCTACTCCTTTAGTCTTCAGTTCATCTTTTGAGAAAAGACAAGGCGGTTTCCCTGCGTATCGGTAGCATACAGAAGGAGAACACAAGAACCTGTCAGCTGCTTTTGGTGGCGCTCCATGGCGTGCACAATGGGGCAAACTGTTTTGGCTGTAAGGAGGCCCTCTTCTTAAACAGCTACCTTCTTCCAGTCCTTGCAAGAAAATCTAAAGAATGTGAGTCTGATGAGTTAGGCAAGCTAACACAAAAAAGAGTAAAAGTTTTTAAAAAATTGAAAAACAAAGACACAAAAACCAGGAAAAGTAACTGGAGAAAAACCATTTTTCCTAAGTTGTTTTTACTGTAGTAAAGCAGTACTTGGATACTGTAGTATCCAAGATACTGGAATGTAAATAAATTTACCTCTTTTATTTTTCTGCTGTTCACTGAGCTCTTTTATCCAAAGCAGAATTAACTTTGGATCCTTTCTAAAAAAACAAAGGAAAAAAATACCAATCACCCCAGAATTTCTTTGCTGGCAACTCTTTGACCTTTATCTGTCCCAGCCTTTCTCCAGCTGAAATGTTGTGGTCTGGAGGAGCCTGAAATACGGGGCTGTGTGTGTGCTTGGTTGTCAGACACCCGTAACTTTGAGGAATAGGATGAGTATGTGGTAGAATTTGAAAATAAACCACCAACTTCATTGCTTGATATACATCATTTTAGCCCTTAAATGTTGAGCGGCACTGTGTCTGAATATGTTGTTAGAAACTGAAAAAAAATACCTTACGTTGCTAGTTTCTCGGGCGCGTGTGGTTGCATGGTGACTGATTTTTGTCTTGGGTTTTAGTTGCTGTGGATACAGCCCTTAAACAGATGGTACTATCTATATTCAAAACTTTCTGTTCTTTTTTTTTTCTTCTTCTTCTTCCACAGATAATCCCGAGAAATTATGAATTTATGACAAATTCATAGTTTGTCATAAATTCATGCATCACCTCCATGCATCTTTTGGGGCAGTAGAATAAAATGTGTGCTATATGTATTCATTCCCTCAACAAATACCAGCTTGCTGTTTTGTTACTGCTTTTAAAACTTCAGTTCCTTAGTTCTTTTCTTTCCCATTCATTTTTTTTCTCTCCTCTTTTCCAGTTTAAATAATTTATCCTATTTTTCTATTTCCCCTTCATGTCACTTTCACATTTTCATTCCCCATGATTTCTTTTTCCTCCCATATTTTCATCCATTCCCTTTCATTTCCATTATTTTCCATACTTTGTGTTTCCTTCTGTAAAAAATACTTCTTCACTTTGGGAGATATTCTCTCCCATCACAACACGCTCACCACCAGTAATCATTTGCTAATGCATCGTAAAGCTCATAGGATTTTAGGGATAGATAGAAACATAGAATATAGAATGTTCTAGGCCAGAAGGAACCTCTAGGTCATCTAGTCTGACCTCCCTGCAGTCAGCAGGGACACCCCCAGCTAGACCAGGTTGCCCAGAGCCTTGTTGAGCCTCACCTTGAGTATCTCCAGGGGAGGGTCTTCAACCACGTCCCTGGGCAACCTGTTCCAGTGGTCCACCACCCTCATGGTAAAGAACCTATTCCTAATACCCAATCTAAATCTGCTCTTCTCGAGTTTGAAGCCATTGCCCCTCATCCTGTCACTGCAGGCCTTTGTAAACTGACCCTCCCCAGCCTTCCTGTAGGCTCCCTTTGGGTACTGGAAGTCTGCTCTGAGGTCTCCCCAGAGCCTCCTCTTCTCCAGGCTGAACAACCCCAGCTCCCTCAGCCTCTCCTCATAGCAAAGGTACTCCAACCCCCTGATCAATTTTGAGGCCCTCTTGCCTTTCTGTGATTCAGACAACATGTAGTTGAGGTGTTTGGGTACTATTTTATCCTTTCGATAGTGTAATATCAGTGATCATTTTTGTCTTTCCTCTCCTGCCTTTTCTTTTTTTCGATCATTTCATTTCCCAGCATTTTTCTGAAGTTTATCTTCCCTGTAACCCAAATGAAAGCCCCAGTGGGAAAAGGGAAGCAACTGCTGCATCTGTGCACCACTGTGGTAGCAGGCAGGCAACTTGGCTTTCACTTCCTATTGAGAAACTTGGAGGGAGGCTGGCAAATATCCAAATGGCAAGAGTCTTGTCCCTAGGTATTATTGACAACACTGGTGTCACTAAAGACGGATATGTGGAAGGTGGTGGGAAGTTGCAGAAAAGGTGGTCAGCGCCTTACGTTGTCAACTAAATACCACTTCTCCTTTGAGCTCTTAGCGCTGTGTTCATAGTTGGGAGGGTGGGGGCGATGTATGAACCTCAGCCCCTTCATGTCTAAACCATGCTTTCTGTATCTGCAGATCATTTAGTCCTTCATTTGTGCTAACTCTGTTAAAAACGCTGTATTGCCTGCTTCTCTGTTTCTCACGGGCAATTAGCGACAGAACAAGAGGGAATGGCTGCAAGCTGCAGCAGGGTAGGGTTAGGCTGGACATTAGGAAAAAAATTTTCACAGAAAGAGTGGTCAGACACTGGAATGGGCTGCCCAGGGAGGTGGTGGAGTCACCATCCCTGACTGTGTTTAAGAGCAGATTGGATGTGGTGTTGAGGGATATGGTGCAGGGGAGAACTTGTAGAGTAGGGCTGATGGTTGGACTTGATGATCCCAAGGGTCTCTTCCAACCTATATGATTCTGTGATTCTTAAGTTTCTTGGCTCAGAAAAGAGCTTCACCAGGTTGCTCCAGACTGTGTGATAAGCCTACAGCCACATATGAAAATCTGCATTACCTTTCTACCCCATCTTCCACTTTAAGCTTATTTTATCTTTTGCCTCCTGTCTTTTTGTTCTGCTATTCCAGGCTGCCTTCACTTTTCAGTGAGGCCAGACTCTCTTTTGATTCATATCATGTGACATCTCTATATGAGTTTCTTCTACTTCTTCTATAGGACTAGACTTATTCTATAACAATGTGACTTCCTCTAATTGTTCATTCATTAGGTGTCTTTCTCCTGGGACACTGGCGGGATGCTCTGTGGATAGGCACACTGAGTGTCTTTATTGTTATGGGGAGTCTCATATCCTGAGAAATGTGCAAGTTTCTCATTTTTTCAGCTAAGGATTGGGAGGTTAGATTGCTGATTTACCTTCTGGTTGTACCTAAGTGGTAAACTCCTGACCTTGGGGAAAAAATAAATTAATGGAGCAAAGACTTTCCTGGCACAAGAATTCTTCCTCAGGAATGTTATCCTCATTCACAACGGTAGAAAAAAACTTTCTCAGTTATTATAATCCCAGACAGTCTATTTCTGCCTTCTCAAAGAAGCTTAAGAACCAGACCTCAGCATATTCTTTAGCTCTCCCACTGGCACTGGGAGATGCCGCTTTGGTGAAGTCTCCTTGAATAATTTCAGAAATTTGAGTACCCACAACAAGTCCTTCAAACAAGCGTTGTGAACCCTGAAGACCACCTGTAACTTCTATACGTTGCTGGGTCCGTATAAGCTCTTGCTGTCACAGCCAGGACTTGGAATGGAAGCAGCTTGATCATATTGTTCCATATGTGTACATGTTATTTTCAGGAAGGAATCAGCCAGACTTCTTCACTTGAATAATTTGGTCAGTCAGTGGAATCAGCTGCCCAGGGAGGTGTTGGAGTCACCCTCCCTGACTGTGTTTAAGAGCAGATTAGATGTGGTGTTGAGGGATCTAGTGTAGGGGAGAACTTGTAGAGTAGGGCTGATGGTTGGACTTGATGATCCCAGGGGTCTCTTCCAACCTAAATGATTCTATGATTCTATGATTCTATGAATAAATGACTGAGATTTTCAGCCAAGCGTTACGCAAAGTCTTCTTATCTAATTAGGTTTCCGTTCCAACTAGGCTGTGTTACCTAAGCCTACTTTGGGTTTTTGTGATACAATTGTATAGAAACAGCCTTTAGCAACCATGCTATAAATTTCAAAGACAGCTAAACATAAGCTCTTTGAGCTCAGACTCCTGAGGGGTGTGTGTACAAGAGCCGACATCATACTTTTAAATAAATCCGTTAAGTAATCAGGAGTTTATGGCTTTATTTCAGCCTATGAATGAAGCATGTGTGCTGCAGCACTGGGGCTAAACTTAAACTCAGTATTCCTCCGTTCTTTCCTTCCTCTGCATGTTGATGTACGTGTGTGGATGAACCCCAAGCCTGTTTTTGAAATCAGAGACAGCTTCCATTTCTGTAGAGAAAACAGCAGCATCTCTGTCAGACCTCAGTGAGTCTTCAACTCATCCTTTGCTTTATGGAACTCTTCTGGCATTTTCAAATCTTGATTATTCTCTGTAATTGTTTGATAATGTTTTCTTTGGGAATAAGCCTGTTTTGATTTCAAAAGAGGTTACTTATTCGTAGAGGTTGTTGAGTATAAAAGCTGCATAGACTGCAGATGTTGGCATGTGTGAACTCTGGTTTTTTACTGTTTCATCTCAATAACGTATTTGCAGTTGATAACCCACTTTATTTAGGTATTTTGGGTTTTTCTGTTTTCTGTACAACTTCTTCATGGATTACAGGTATGAAATTTAAAATGTTTAATTTCCAGGGTGCTGATTCAGGTGATGAACAGTTTAGGACTATTTCCTCCACAGACCACTTAATTTTTCTGTCTTTTTCATGGATATTGTCAATACCACAAACTGGCAGACACTAGTAGTACTACTAGAATAAGCTGAATGTGTCTCAACGGTCCCAAGGCTCTAGTCCTTGGTAGCACCCTGCTCACACATTGTACTTTGATTTAGGACTGGGATTGTGAAGTACTCTTTCTGTTTGACTGGGGTTTTGAACTATAGCCTTTGAATTTTGTTTGATATTTGTAATCAATTTCCCTAGAAAAGCAGTTATTGATAGAGTGGTTGGACAACTTTCTAAAGCAAAATGCTATTTTATTTCAAAGCAAATAATTTTTTGAGAAATAGAGAATGTTTATTCTCCCATGTGATTGTTCAACATTCTCTTCTGAGAATTTAGCTTGAAGTAGTTACCCACAAGAAAGCTCCTGAAGTCCAAATCTCCCCAAGCGTTTCTGGAGTATTTAATGCTCTGTTGCCTGATCAATTCTTTTTTACGGAAGGCAAGTTTCTTTTCAGCTGCACTTCTCCCTCCATCTCTGGCTTTGAACATGGGGTAAAAATAAGACATCCAGTTCGGGGGCTGGTCAGTTATCAGATTCCAGGGCTGGTTCTGTTGTCCTTCCAGTCTGCACTGAGGGACTTGATGGGAGGCCATTTCTTCTTCCTAGTGCTATCTTCTATAGTATGTAGTAACCAAAAGCATGTGGTTCAGATGTTAAGTGGTCTGTCTTAGTATGATTGAGGTTTTCCCATCAGAACTCTTGATATTAGCACATAACAATTGCAGGCTGGTTTCACCACTTGCTCTTAAGAGGCACAACGGATACACGAGTTTAGCCAGTGTTGCAGATATGACACCTTGTAGGTTGACTTTGGGATGTCAATATATGTGAGCCCCTCCTATTTGCAACCTAAGACAGAACTTGAATCTTTAAATCCCAAAATGGGGCACTAATCTGATTTTTTTCCCTGTACCATCACAGACTAGCCCTTTATATACTCAAGCATTGGTGTTTCTGCTAGTACGTCAGAGAATTTGGGTTTGAGTTTTCTTTGTGCCCAGCGTTTGTTATCTCAGCTTGTCAAATCAAAACAATCCTGGAATTCTGATTTCTCACTTTTGTTTCACCCTCTACATACTCCTCTTTCAAAGGGTTTGTGCACAGGAGGTGAACGAAGAATTGTCTGTCTAATCATCGTGTTTCAATAACAGTTCACTGTTGCCAGTCAGCATCCAAAGAGCCATGTACTAAGGGTTAGAGCTGTCTCTCTTTTGTGTAAAATGTCTAAAATGTCATTTCATCAACTTCAGACTCTGTGTTCATGCTGGTGGACCTGCCTTCAGCATTTGGTTCACTGGACCCCATACCCAATTATCTCACTCAGCGAGTGTTGAATGCCCAAGATAAAAACAGCTCCAAATCATGTCATTCTTTTAAAATTCAGGTGGTGATTATGCTTGACAGCTTCGCTTCGTAGAAGGCACTCTATTGCATTCATTTGTAATAATGGGAACATAGTTTCCAATATATACCTGAGATTCTGTGGGGAAAAGCTGACAAGCCCCACTGCCAATAATAAGTCATTGATGCATTTTTTCAACTCATGTAGCCATGACCATATCTGTGGTGTCACAGTGCCAGCAAGAGCCCAGTTTGGATGAAGAGCAAGAGTGAAGCCAGAAAGTTTGGAATAGGAAGTGCCTTGAAAAGGGGTTGAACACCTGCCTCTGTTGTCGAGGGAAGATCCAAATCCCTGTTTATTAGTGCATTCTAATGAAACAACATCAGTTCTCAAAAATGCCATCCTTCAACTTCTGCTTGATAAGAAATACCTTCTTCTCGGTGTAGTTACCCATCACTTTCTGGCTGAATTACTGTATCAGGGCAGTACTGAAAAGTGAACGTTACTGTGACACAGAGTTTGGTGCAGAATAGGTATTTACCCTTACCTTAGCAGGTCACATGCTGAGTAGTCTGACTCTTTCAGTGCTCTGAGCTAACCATCAGCTTTGGGGAGCACCTAAGCAGCTCTTGACTTGCTGCCAGTCAGTTGTGCGTCTGAGTCAAGTAACGGCACCCCATCCTGTCAGGTGTGACAAGCATTGGGCTTGGGTCTGCATGAGTGTGCGAGGAAGCGGTCTCAGCTCTCTGCACCTCCCTTGAGTGCATTACCACCTCACCTCCAAGGAGTGGATATGCCTGCCCGTTGGCATTTCTGGCTTCTATGTAATATGTAAAAGGTGAGTGTCAGGAGGATGGAGCCAGGCTCTTCTCAGTGACGTCCAATGATAGGACAAGGGGCAATGGGTACAAGCTGGAACATAGGAGGTTCCACTTAAATATGAGAAAAAGCTTCTTTACAGTGAGGGTGATGGAACACTGGAAGGGGCTGCCCAGGGAGGTTGTGGGGTCTCCTTCACTGGAGACATTCCAAACTCGCCCGGCCGCATTCCTGTGTGACCTGATCTAGGTGTTTATGCCCCGGCAGGGGGATTGGACTAGATGATCTTTCAGGGTCCCTTCCAATCCCTGATAGTCTGTGATTTCCTACTATGAGAGCACTGTGCCTGTGCTGAAATCCCTTCCATTGTTGCTTGGACAGCTTCAGAGGCCAGCATAAAGTGTTCCTCCTTGATTTCAAAGGAAATAGCTGATCAGGCTTCAGAAAAGACCACATGTGGATTTCTGAGCTTCTGTGAATACAAGAGCTCCTCTGGGACAATGCAGGCATCAAAGTTCAGGATGCAGCAACTAAGAGTTGGAGACAGAACCTCTTGGCTAAAGAGGCTTGTCTGTAGGATAAATTTCCAGAGGAAATTAGAAATTGCTGGAGTGCTTTCCTTGGTGAAAAATTCTTTCCATCATTAAGAACGATGCTCGTGACACTAATACTGCTAGATTTCTGCCCCGTTTCAAAAGAAGGAAGTTATTAAAGTAAAAAAAAACCAAAAACCCAGAAAAGTTTTGTGTTTGCAGATAAGAGGTAGGCTAGACATTCAAAAAAGTCCACTGGAAATGTCACCACTGCAATTGGTCTTCCTTATGCAATGTTCAGGGCAGCAGGTCTCGTCGTGTCATTCATGCTTATGCCTTTTCATTGTTTATATACCAGCAGAAGTAGGGAGGTGATTGTCCCCCTGTACTCAGCACTGGTGAGGCCACACCTTGAGTATTGTGTCCAGTTCTGGGCACCTCAACACAAGAGAGATCTCAAGGTGCTGGAGCGAGTACAGAGGAGGGAAACAAAGCTGGTGAGAGGCCTGGAGAACAAGGNATGATTCTATGATTCTATATCATCAATATGTGTACTGTGGAGTCAATAATTTGTAGAAAAAACTAGGTCTGAAAAGCAAGTAATTGTTTCTTGCTTTCAATACATTTTTTAAAATGAAGCTTTATATGAAAGAAATGACAACATTTACGTCTGTACCAAGTAGTGGCTCCTCCACCAGAGTAGCAAACTTTGAAAATGCTACTTTAAAAGATGAGATGCAAAACGATTTCCTTTTTCTTTTCTTTCTCTGCGGTTGTTATGTTAAGAAAAGGTGAACAGGACAGATATCAGGAGGTGCTTCCTGTTTGTGCAAACAGATGGCGAGTTGGCATTAACCATGTATATGAGATAACACTATCAAAATATCTTAACCACATGCATCAATTTCAAGAGGACTTTTATAAAGCATCTTTTGACATTGCTTTTTAAATTAATCTAATCAAAATAGGTGCAGATATGACAGCTACTTAGCTGGATATTTGTTAATTGTCCATAATACAGCGTTTTTAATTGTCAAGCTTTGGATAAGAAGTGTTTCTACGAAATATGCCAAGGAACAGGTACGTATGTAGGAAACACATACAGCTGCCTTTTCAAAAAGAGAGGAAGGAGGTTGCTGGAAAAGAAATGCATAACTGAGGTTTGAGTGAGATGTACAGAGATATTTCCTAGCTCTAGGCTGGTATGTATATCTCTTCCTTACTCTGTAGGAAAGGAGGGTACTCCTTTCCTTGTAAACAGCATTGTCCCAGACACCATTAAAAAAGAACCAAAACAACAACCTGAAACAAAAAAAGACATCAAGGATGTGATCTCATAAAGCACAACTTCAGTACGTAAAACCCTGGCAGCTCTCTGAGAATAAGTCATCAATATGGCATTTCCTCACAACCTTTGCTGCTACGAAGAGCTGCTGTTTTTCCTATTCCTTGAATCCAGTCTCAGTCTGTTCTTAAATGTCATTCTTTGGTCATCTAAACCTGTGACTGGTTTGCTGCCTTCCTGTAGCAGACATTCCTGCATCACTGGCCTTCTCCTAGTCCGTTTCTAGTAGGGATTTGCCAGACACCAATAAAAAGGTCTCCTTGGTATTTCTGTCTCCTGTCAGGCAGTGACAAAGCACCCCGGTGCCAGGGTTGGGGTGTATTCTAAAGTGCTTAAATACTGTTTGCCGATTCCCCAGTAGTAGGGACTCTCAGGTGGTTTAGAAGCACCCCTTAAATAAATGGACCAGACTGGATATCTTCATGTGAAATCTTCCTGACTTCTCGCAGCGCAAGTGCATTAGCAGGGTCAAAACCCACTGTAACGTGGAAGTCATCAACACACGTTGAAGGTGAGGTCTGCAAAATACTTTCTGTGAGGCAAGGCGGAGTATTGGTCTGGAAATCTCCTTCTGCACCTTTTTTTTTAACTGGAATTTGCAGTCTGAAATTAAGACGTGTTGCTGCTTGCTTGGGGTCAAATTGAAATTCACAAATTAAATTCTGCTGAGATAGTTAAGGTTATCTGAAAGTCTTTATGCAGTCACCATCCCTACTGAAAATCCATGGCCTTGATCTCCATCTTTTGTGGATCAGAGACATTTAGTTGCACGTCCTAATTTTTTCCTTACCTTTACTCTGTGGGGTTGGCCCCAGTACCGGTCCCACAGTCCCTGCTGCTGGTCCCTCAATCTCTGCATTTTGAAATCTGAGTTTGTTCACATCCACCATGTAATTAGAAGCCAGCCTGCGAGGGGAAGCAGTTTTCTTGCAGTCAAGATAAAGAAGCCTAGCAAAGCTTGGTTTTGGTGCAGTTTGTAAAGTAACAGCCAGATGAGAAGTTGTCCTTAATGTTGGGATTAACCTTAAACATCAGCGTTTACATATCTTTAAGGGTTTGGGCCTTTAATTCGCATGGCTGTAAGCTAAATTAATTCATTTATTGTAGAATTTACGTTTCATACACATTATTCTGTATGACTTCTGCCAAAGAAATGTGCTGTAGTCACAGAATCACAGAATCTCAGGGATTGGAAGGGACCTTGAAAGATCATCTAGTCCAATCCCCCTGCCAGAGCAGGAACACCCTGTAAGCAGTTTTGAATTCACCTATTTAACATGAGTCACCCTTGGAAGCATTATTTTCTCTCCCTCAGGTCTTTCCAAAAGAACAAAAACAGGCAAAGCAGCCTTAGTGCAGCATTCCTGCTGAACTATAGAACTTGGTAGACTTTTGGAAGTTCACGGTTAATGAATTAAAATTCAACATAATTCTGAGTTGGGGGAAATTATAGATGGGGAAATCCAGGATGTGATTTTCCAAGACCACAGGGCAGCGGAGTGGTGTCAGCAGAAGGTCTGAGATCCCTCTCTGGGTGTAAACTACACCCCGGTTCTCCTTTTCACTCCACTCCACTGTTTGGCCAAGGCAAGGCTTATACAGAACCCTTTGGTTAAAACCTGCTGGCTTTCATGCAGATGTTTTCTACCGTGCACAAAGCAGAAACGTAGATACGTAATCAACTTTAAAAATTTGAAATCACGCACCCCCTGTGGCATCTGGGCTGGTTGGGTCTCCTCTGGAGAGAAAGGAAGAAAACAAAGGGAAGGGCAGGAAAACTAAATACATTTAAATATTATTTTTTTTTTTTTTAATTGGTCTAGGAGCAGGTTTAGTTGTTGCTGATCTGATTGAGCAGACGACATTTAATGCTCTAGGGGGACATAAAGGCAGGAAGAGCCTTTGCTGAGAGAGAAAAGAAAAAGCTCTCTTAAGAGGAAGGTCTTCTGAGAAACGACAGTATAGAACTAAAATAGAGCAACCAGAGGAAGGAAGTCCATGTCCTATATATACAGAAAGGGAGGGGAGACCTTCTCCGTAGTAACAGAGGGAGCAGGGGAGGAGGAAAAGGACAACACAAACAGGAAAAAATGTTTTAACAAAGTACAGAAAAGAGAAATTTAGGGTTTGTTCTTCCCCTGTGGTTTTGGTATGATACAAAATCCCTTAAAAAGTGTTTGTTTAAGCTAAGAAAATGAAGATGGATTTTTTCTGTACAATTATAAACCTTGTGCTTTAGTATTTGTTCTTATATTATGAACATCTAATCATTACAAGACTTGAATCTTGGCTGTTGAAGTTTCAGTTCTGTAATCTGCACCATACATTACTGTTGGGTATCTATATTATTACTGTGTAGTTACAAGATGTTTTGGCACTGGAATACAGCCAGATTTTGCAATGGTATTTAGCACACTAGGTGAGATGATCGACGTGTCTGTAACAGTCACATTGGTATCACAGAAGTAATCACTTGTATGGAAATCACAAAATGATTTGGGTTGGAAGGGACCTTAAAGATCGTCAAGTTCCAACCCCCCTGCGGTGGTCAGGGACACCTCCCACTAGAGCTGGTTGCTCAAAGCCCCGTCCAGCCTGATCTTGAACGCTTCAGGGATGGGGCATCCACAACTTCTCTGGGCAACCTGTCCCAGTGCCTCACCACCCTCACAAGAAAGAATTTCTTCCTGATATCTAATTTAAATCTTAAATCTCTTTCAGCTTTACGTCCCAATCCAGAAAAATTCTTAGGGACGCGTTTCACATTAGGAATGTCTCTCACTCAAGTGCTTCGTTAGGATCAAGACATTAATTAGCTCATGCTTATCTAATAGAAAACTAAGGCTTCTGATGGCAAAGCTGTTCCGAGTTTCCTGATGCGGTTTTGCTGATGTGCTGGGAATCCTTTTCTGCTTTGCACTTACATCTTCCACTTACACTCTTCCACTCCCTGGTTAACTCCCGCACAGTCTTGCAAAGTGCTTGCAGGACCCGCTCTTGTGTCTCTCTGCCCCATTAGCTGAGAGAGCAGGGCCTTCAGCCACAAAAATCTAGCACTCTAGTAAAGCAAATTTTTTGCAATGGATGTGAAACATCCTTTCCTCCTTTTATCAGCACTATTCCTTAATGTACAGTAATCTAATAACTAATAAAGCAGTAACCAGTCCCCATTTTGACTTCACAGAAGACTGCAGCAGTTTTTGTTGTTAAAAATGGAAGTATTTTACTGAAATGTTTGCCTTTGATATTATGTGGGGTGGATGATCTTTTTGTTTAAAAATATCTGTAGTTCTTTTTGCAACGACTGATAGCAGTGTCTGGTTTCAGGGTGGGATGATTAACTGGAATAGACTATTTCCTCCTTTACGTCATAGACATAATGCGAATTATCAAGACCATCGCCCGTCTGAGCAAGACACACCTCCACCTACCGAGGTTTCTGAAGAGCAGGTAAACATTTTTCTCTTTTAAAGTGACGTTTAAAAGCTGGTTAGGGATTACCTCCACTATTTTTTTTATCGTCTGTTGACACAGTTTCTTAAACGTTCTCTGTAGTGGCATAAATTAGAATATCAGATAACAGTCGCAGAACAGCGACAGTGAGCAGTCACTGCCATCCAAACCAGAGTTACAAATCAACTTGGGAGTTTCTGCCTTGATGTGTAACCGTCTTCTGTATTTAAAGATGAGAAAGTTTCACTAGTGAGGGCTATTCACATCTGATAAATGTTTCAAAGAAGGAAGAATAACCGCTAGACTTCTTCGTAGACATGCACGTTTTCCTTCACTGAGGTCTCCAGCTTAAGTTTCCGACTCAGTCACATAATTTTTTTTGGAAATAAGAATGTTACACCAGCTATGGCCTGCAACACACACTTGGTGTAAAACTTGGATGTTTCCATCGATAACGGGGTTGACTGATTTCACATACTGATGCCACAGAGAAGTTTGTGTTTTTTCCACCAAGTCTAGATTTAGACGTACTGTATAGATTTAGTCTTTCAGGCTTCTGTCGAGAGTTTTATTCTCAAAAGAGAGGATGATTTACTAGGGAATTTAAGATGAGGGGAGGTTCTGTACCAAGCAAGAGCAGGTTTCAAGGGTGAGTTTTTCTTTCCCTTTTTCTGGGAGCCCTTGCTAGCGCCATGCTGGCATTGCTAGTTACTTTAGATTGTCCCAAACAGAATTCTTTGCTATCTGCTGATTTCTAGTTTTCATTCAATGTTAGATTATATTCAAAATGTTAAAACTAGAAATCAAGTTATGCCTTTTTGCCTTTTCAGCCATGGCAATTTTGACTGCAAACCTGTTGGGCTATGTACAAAAAGGCAAAAAGGACGGCGAAGAACACCTTCTGAGGCAAAATCCAGAAACTTAGTTTTGGCTGCCCTGAAGTGTTTTAGCCTTAGTTTTGGCCACAGTGCCAGGTATGGGGTGAACCAAAAGATTCCCCTGCTGGGTTGGTTTGTTTCTCAGTAGTATTGACAGATTCTGCTTATGGAAACTTTTACTGTGCGGCTGGAACTAATGAAAGAGTTCGTAGTCTGACTTAGGCTGGATTCTTACCCAACATCTTTAGGCCCAGATTTATGAAAGCAATATATGCTTATACTTTCTCATGCATTGCAGTTGTAGAGCTCACCTGATTGCTGCCATTTGCAATGCTGTCTCGTTACCCTGCAAGGAAAAAAGTAACCTAAGCACCTTTTTATTTCTCAGGAGGACGCTAATAACAGCACAAGTTGTCTTAGAAGAGCAGAAACGCAAGGTTTTCTTCTGTTCTTCAGATTAAAATTTGCAAGCGCTTGCAATGCTTTTGGTACAAAAATCTCTGCATTTGTTGTGGGTTTTTTAGCACCACCCTAAATTACCGTTAGGGGTATGCATCTCTGTTTCCTGGAGCTGGATTCAGTTCCTGCGGTTAAAATAAGACTCAGATGAAAAGAGCTTTTTGTTGTCAGAGTCTCTTCCCCGTGATGCTTGCTGGGAACGTTACAGTTCTATCCACCGCTTCTTAAGGTCGGAATTCATGTTGACTATGGTAAAAAGCTTTCTTCTGAAATTCATTTCTGTGGTTAGCTTTTATTCCACTGCCCGCCCTTTTTCTCATAAAAAAATACAATCTTAGATGAAAAATCCGACAGAGGGAACTTTAGAAAGTTAGGGGTTATGAGATCCAGTTTGAAGTTGCGCTATGGTTGCAGAGGTGTCAAAAGCTGCTATTCATTCCTCTCTCTCTCTACAAGAAGGTGAGAAACGAACATTGGGGGGCAAGGGAGGGGGAAAGAGGGAAGTGCACAGAATGATTGGTAGGGTACTGGGTATTGTGGCAGCCAGGGTAGCTGTTTTCAAACGTGTTGTAACGGTGTGTTTAGAAGATTAAGGGAATGAGGCCCCCTGCCTCTGGGCGTATTTGGCAGTAGTGTATTTCTCAGTAAGCTGCCAAAGCAGAGAAGATTAAAAATACTGAAAGTTCTGGAGGTGTCTTAGAGGAAGGGGGGGTTGGTTTTAATAGCGCCTTTCTTTTAAAATTTATTTAAAGTGCTTTCAGTCCCAGTGCACATTGCTCTTGCAACCTGGAAAGAGTCCTCCTGAGATGTAAACGGCCTCTGCTGCCTTCCTGCTCAGGAGCATCCTTCCACAGACTCCATTTAAGCACAGGAGGAGGAGCAGCAGTAGCTCCCAGACAGCTCCTGTAGCCCAGGACTTCCAGGTTCAACAGCTGTGACTCCTGGTCACAATGGGTCACAAGCCCTTTGGAGCAGGACAGGGAATGCTTGATGCTGCCAGCGGCCACAGTTAATTTTACATGCTGCTCTCTGCTGCCCCCCCTCACCGAGGTTTTCCTCACTCTGGAAGATGAACTATAAAAGTGAATTAGTTATATGGTGATTTTCAGCCGTATGTAATTGAGAATTGTAGGTGTTAAATGTGCTTTAGATTAGATTTAACCAATTTAAATTGCATTTGGTTATACCTACATGGCTTTTTCCATGTGGTAATGTGAGTATCTGTTAGCACAGAGGAAAAAGGTTAGGTGTCGAGTACCTGGTATGATAAAGAGGGCTGGTCAAGTCCTTGGTGATTATGCCCTTTTCCTGGTAATTCTTCCAACAAATGTCATTGACTTAGGCTGTTTTGAGACTATTTCGAGTGTAGTTATTGTGTGTGTGGTGCCATACTTTCTGGTTTACCCTTTCACCAAAACTGGACCGGCTAGAGAAATACAGGTGTGGCATTTCCAGCAAACTTACATCTTTGGATTAATTTCTTACATTTCGTTCCAACCGAACTTTTGAATAAACTATCAGAAAGCAGTCATCTCTGGCTGTGGCAGTGTTTTCAGGTGTGCTGTGCCAGCTACGCCTTTGCAACAGTGCATGGCCATTCTTGCTTGCTCTCCAGACAGGTAAGCTTTTGAACAGCCTAATCAACAGAAAAGTCACCTCTGACACCATTAACATGGCTGTTAATGCACAGGCGGCGTGAATACACCCCGGGTTTTAAAGCGCTGTTATTTCTTTTCCAGGTTGCACGACTTATGGAAATGGGATTTTCCAGGGGGGATGCCCTAGAAGCTCTGAGGGCTTCAAATAATGACTTAAACGTAGCCACTAATTTTCTACTGCAGCACTGATGGGCTTTCTGTGCGAAGGAACTTCACTCGATGGGTTTGTACACGCCTGAAAGGGGATCAAAGCCACCTGCTGGACAGACTCACCAAGGTCATCCCTGCAAGAGCAGCAGCAAAGTGAGACTGGCTCCCTGTGACTGGTGATTCAAAGTGATGTTAACGAATGACATGAACTGGTCCCAAGCCTTCAGATGGCTTGGTGGTTTCTATTCTGGTTATCCTTTTCAAAGTAACTTTAGTTTCTACTTATTACTGGATATCGCCTCAATTTATTTTTAAAATAAAGTAGGTGGGGTTTTTTTCTTGTAAATCCTTCTTAGACATGTTACCAGACTTAATGACTAGGAAAAGAAGCTCCAACAATGACTAGATTTACCTGTCAAGAAAAATCACGTTTTCTTCATTTACCAGTCTAATTTTTCTAGCTTACATGTTATTTTACAGTACTTGGTTTTTGATTGCAGTAATAAGAGGTCTGGAGATCACTTCAACCCCGTAAAGGTTTATGGGATGATTATGTCATTCTTCAGAGAGCTTTATTAATGCTTGTAATGTTTTATTTCCTCAATTCTTTTTTCAATGAAAGTTGTCATTCAGCACATAACAGGCAGATGGGGCGTGAGGAAACTCATGTGTGTATTGCAATCTGTGGTAAGTGACCAGTGTAAATTGAAATTTTTACAAGCTGGGTGAATTACTGTTCAGGTCCTGAAGATACTCACTGGAAGCAATAAAGGTGAATGGGATGATACAAGCAGATCAGAACTGAAACGGTTTGAATGACTTCCCTGTCTAATACGGCGGTTGTATGCTCAGTGTCCTATGGGCTGGTTTCCTTTTTTGAGCTGGCTATGTACTGTCTTAAAAGAAAATGATAAAAAGGTAACTTTTCTACATATAGTTCTAGTTTTCTACTGTCAAAAGATACGGATGGCCCTGCATTTGCTGAATCCTCACTGTCTGAAGCAACTTACTGTTGATCACAGACTGGAATATTAACTTAAAATGTGATTCAGGCTAACACAGGAGGTAAAAGGACGCTAATGCCAAGGTAATGTGATCTTGATTGGGAAGTTTAGATTGATAAATAAACTTACTTGGGTTGACTCTCAGAAGTGCTCAGTATTAGCACCTTAGGAGTTTCAGGAGGTGGAGTGGAGAGAGGTGAACATCCCTATAAAATCAGGATGAAGTAATACAAGATTCCAAGCTGTGACTCCATGAAACCAATCTACACGTGTATCTCAAGCATTTAATCTATGTTTCTGTATGTACTTTTTTTTGGTACAGTGTGTGAATGTATGTGTCTATTTATATACACACAGGCATATTTAACATTTATATTTAGAATAAACTATAGACCATCAGAAGCATAACAAAGGCCATAGCAGGCGCAAAGGGAAGGAGGTGAAAGAATACAGAGGAGAGAAGGGTGTTTTGAACACCCAAACAAACATTTGAGTACCAAAGTACTGACCTGCAGAGTCTTACTGGGCCTGGAAATTTTACTGGGAAATTCCAGGACAAGGTTTAGGGAGAGATACCTTTTTTAGTTCCTTTTTTTTTTTTTTTAAATTGACTGATAAAACAAACAAACAAAACCTTCTTCAGTCATTCGGGTCCTTCCTTATCCATAAATGACATCAAATTTGTGCAGCTTTGAACACATGACATAATGTTTAATAAAGTCATTGTCCTGTATGTATTTTTTAGTGTTTTCCAGTGTGTGAAATAAGGGGGTTTTGGAATGAATGTGTGTTTTCCTGGGCTTTGATCAACCTCTTCCAGGGTTTGGTTTGCTGCTGTGATCGTATTATTTAGGCAGGGTCTGCTTTTGAATTGAAAGGTTTTGATCGTGTGAAGCTGAGTGGCTCTGTGTGTGTGTGTGTGTGTGTGTGTGTGTGTGTGTAGGTTAGAGACATTTCTGTACGCAGAGAACTCTGGAAACCTGCTGTCTTACAAAGGACAGGTGATCTCCAGAGGTCTCTTCCAGCCCTCTATCATTCTGTGAAAGGTAAGGAAAAAAAAAAGCCCTACAATAATTTGTACGTGTAAACTAATGAAGTGTTTTGAAACAGGTACAGATTTTTTATTTTGAAACATACAGATTCTTCCTTCACAGATATTTGATCAAAAGTAGCAATAAAGACCAGGGAATTGCTTCTGAAGTCAAATTTTGTCCCTAGGAAATAAAGGATTACCGTGCCCAAGTTAAATTAAATATGACCTCCGCCCTTTCAGACACTGCCCTGCTCTAGGGACAAGCACAAAGAACGTTTATTCCTTGGAAGTTTCAAACGTGTCAAGCGGCACTGGGGACACGTAAGTAGATATTCTCCAAGTCTAAATCCTTTCTTACTGTTACCTGTACAAGGGGTATCCAAATGTCAGGGTTGTTTGGAAACCCCCCCTCTTGCTGGGCATTTCACAAAACGTGGTCGAACATAAGGCGTAAAATTCAGGTCTTGATGATGTCAGTTGAAAACTCCCCGTGACATCTGTAGGAACAGTGTGTGCTCAGAATGCTTCCAGGGTTGTGATTTCCAGTGTGAAAAAAAAAACAAAGAAGTGGTGGTAGAGGGAGGGGTCTTGGATGGCGTTGAACACGGTTCCTCTTTCGTGCAAGAACCGTAGAAGAAAGATTCACATCAGAGCTGGAAAACAGTTCAAACCATTCGGTTTCCACTTGACGGTGAAACTTTCCTGGACCGTTTCTGGGAGTGCAAGGAGCGTGTTTTTCACAGCCTACACAGTGTTTGTCTGATACAGCTTTGAATACCTCATCAGACAGTTTCTATTTCAGGTGTGACCCAATGATATGTTTTTAGGCAGCGAGAGAACACAGAATGCTTCTCTACCGAGACTGGTTTAAGTGCGTAGGAAATTCACGCTGGCTCTAGTAAAGCCAAGACTTGGTGTCTTCAAATAAAAGTAGTTGCTGCTGTTAGATTTTGTCTGGTAGACTGGGAATGTTGTCTTTTGAGACAACGTTGGAGTAATTTATCAGGGACTTTCCTAGACGGTTATGTGATACTTTGAAATACACCCACGGCGAGGTGTGTATTTGTGGAAACCTGCCTGAGAAGTCACCAGCTTTCTCAAGCATTACATTTTTGCTAAGATGCAGAAATGATCGGGCTCCCTACCTACCATTTTCCTCTCCCAAAACAAGTGGCAAAGGTTGGCTGCCGCTTGTGTGGGTACACAGGCTGTCACGGTTGGTTTGGGTACCAGCCCGTGCCGTCTTAACGTTTGCCAGTGTCTTTGTGAGCATGTGATGGAGAAAAGGTCTCGTTGATTTTCTCTGAAGCAGAAGAACGAGCATGCAAAACATATTGCAAGGTACTGGGCAAATGGAAATGTTGGGCTCCTGTTTGTGTGCATAGATATAGATAGATAGAGATATGATTGTTGGACTAGAGGATTGGCGGCTGGACTAGATGATCTTAAAGGTCCTTTCCGACCTAGGCAATTCTATGATTATATATTTTATATATATATATGCAAGTATGCTTATGTATATAGAGAGTAAGTGAGAATGTTTCTGTCTTGGTCGGATGAGTTTAGCTGGAGCTAAGAGTTTGTTGAAGAGAAATAAAAGCCTGCATTCAAAGACTCCCGTCTCTCAAACGTGTGTGGTTGGAGTTGTTTATAGGCCGTTGCAAAGGCACACAGATTCGAAAACACTCTGGAAAAAACCTACAGCTGCCATGTTGCAGAGGAGCTGCATCCGAGGATAAGTAAATGTACAGTGTAAATTGGAACTAATAAGGGGGGTTGATAGATGAGTGCAATTAATTTCTTGTGTCTGTTCTTCTGTGAGAAAAAACTAAATGAGATCAGCTTCCTTTAACTGGGTAGCCATAATGCCAAGCATTTTATATAAGTGTGAATGCTATTTTATTAATAGAGTCACACAAACACAAAAGCACTATATGTGTTTACATATATGCAGAGATATGCATATTTTTCTTTATATGTGTGTGTGTTTATTTAAAACACACTAGGTTTAGTTTAATTTTTGGTAGGATTACGTTCCTCCTGTTCCCATATATAAAGGGATGCTTTGACTGCAGGAGGTCCACTCTTAAGGGAAAGGGGTACGTGCTACCACAGAATCACAGAATGATATGGGCTTGAGAGGGACTTCTGCAGATCACAGAATTGTCAGAGTTGGAATGGACCTCTAGAGAGCATCTAGTCCAACTCCCCTGCTACACCAGGATTGCCTATAGCACGTTACTCAGGACTGCATCCAGGTTGATCATGAAGATCTCCAGAGAAGGGGACTCCACAACCTCCCTGGGCAGCCTGTGCCAGTGCTCTGGCACCCTCACCGGATAGAAGTTTCTCCTCATATTCGAATGGAACTTCCTGAGTTCCAGCTTGTGCCTGTTGCCCCTCATCCTGTCACTGGGAACCACTGAAAAGAGTCTGTCTCCATCCTCCTTCAGCCCACCCTTCAGATACTTAGCATTAATAATGTCTCCCCTCAGTCTTCTCTTCCTCCGGCTGAAGAGTCCCAGCTCTCTCAGCCTTTCCTCATAAGGGAAATGCTTTAATCATCTTTGTTGCCCTACAGTGGGCTCTCTCCAGTAGATCATCGAGTCCAACCCCTCTGCCAAAGCAGATCCACATAGAGTGCGTTGCACCAATTGTTTTCAGAGCTAATAGAAGACAAGAAGCCGATGCTGGGGGAAGAGGAAGGGTACAACCTGATGGATGGGTGCCACTGGCAAGAATCTCTACAAACGGCTCGGTCAGCTCTTGTCATTTGATTTCTTTGCCAAGGAGAGTTCAAGAGGAAATGAGAAGTTGGCTGGGCTCACATGTGTTTGTAGGGGACTGTTGCCAAACCCAAACGGTGGCAGCAAAGAAAGCAGGAATATACATGCTTGAGAAGTGGGCGAAAAATGCCAAGATCGTGGCTGAACCAGAAGCAGAATTTGGCCTTTTGGACAGAGATAAGTAGAGACCATGAATGTAAAGTGAGCGAGGGAGAGGACTGCATGGAGACTGGGGAGGTGAGACCGAGTGGAATAGAGGGTTTAGAGAAAAGAAGCAAAGCAGAAGGTAGACTGCAGAAGCCAGAAAGAGAAAACCTGATGAGAGGAGAGGGGTGGGATGTGATGTTGTGCTCTGCTCAGTTTTGAAAGAGTGCACAGAGATTCCATGCAGAAAATGCAAATATGCAATATTGTGGCCAATCTTGTAGTGATTCTTTTCAGGGGAATCCTTCCATTGTATTTGGTCAGTTTTGCATGGGATTGGATGTGTAAGTGAGAGAAAAAAACAGCGAGATCCCAAGCCATTTGGCAGTGAGGCAAACCCTGGAGTAACAGAATCATGGAATTGTCTAGGTTGGAAGGGACCTTTAAGATCATCTAATCCAACCATCAACCTAACTGATAAAAAAGAACAACCTGTCACTAAACCATGTCACTGAGCACTATGTCAACCCGTCTTTTAAATACCTCCAGGGATGGTGCCTCAACCACTTCCCTGGGCAGCCCATTCCAGTGCTTAATAACCCTTTCTGTGTAAAAGTTTTTCCTGATGTCCAACCTGAACCTCCCCTGGTGCGACTTGAGGCCATTTCCTCTTCTCCTATTGCCTGGGACTTGGGAGAAGAGACCAACCCCCACCTCTCTACAACCTCCCTTCAGGTAGTTGTAGAGAGCAATAAGGTCTTCCCTCAGCCTCCTCTTCTCCAGGCTGAACAACCCCAGCTGCCTCAGTCTCTCCTCATAAGACTTACTCTCCAGACCCCTCACCAGCTTTGTTGCCCTTCTCTGGACCCGCTCCAGCACCTCAATGTCTTTTTTGTGGTAAGGAGCCCAAAACTGGTCACAGTACTCAAGGTGAGGCCTCACTAGTGCCAAGTAGCAGGGGACAATCACCTCCCGAGTCCTACTGACCATGCTGTTCCTGATACAAGCCAAGATGCTGCTGGCCTTGGCCACCTGGGCATACTGCTGGCTCATGTTCAGCTGACAGTCAACCAACCAACCGCCAAGTCCTTTTCTGCCAGGTAGTTTTCCAGTCACTCTTCTCCAAGCCTGTACCACTGCATGGGGTTGTTGTGACCCAGCACATGAGAAAGCAGATGTTGTTGGTTTTCAAAGCACAGTTTAATGCTGCCAACCTGGCTCTTCTCCTGGCACCCCATCCCAACTGCCGAGAGACCTGCTCCCAGAAACGACATGAGTCCCACCACTCTCCACACCAGGTTATCTATAAACCCCCCTGTGCCATGAGAGCACACCACCTTCCTGGGGAAATTACCAACCTGCGTAACAGGGGTCAACGGAGACCTTGTGCTTGCCCCTCGCCACTTCTGAGTGTTGGCTTTGCTTGGGGGAAGAGGGGAGGGGAGAGGAGAACAGTTGTGCCCATCACCTGCCCCAAATGATCACACCAGGGCTTGCTACTTGGCAGTGAGAAGCTTTTATTTTAAGTATCTGTGTGCGTTTTTACATGAGAATATTCGACTGGCTTACAGAGAGGGATGTCACAATGTGCAATAGCTTCAAACCAGGACCATTTATAAGCACAGACTGAAGAGGTGTGTTGTGCAGCACAGGGAGCTTACTAACAGGTGGCATCTAACTGCAGCCAGGAGCTGTTGTCCCCCAGCGCTCTCCTAGAAATGTATTGCTTTTAGCTGAAAAACGTGAAGTTTGGAACCACGGCGAAGGGGGGAAAGGCAGCGCTGTTTGAGCTCCGTGTGCTTATTTGGCATCGAGACAGGGCTTGTCTTTTTGACACCATCAGACAGGCAGGTTGTCTGCAGACATCCTGTCTGCTGCCTGCACTCCATTCGATTGCGTGAGTTGATCACCCTTCTGCAGAAGTTCAGGAGAAACCTGAAATACACTGTGTTGGGGAGGTTGGCTCACAAAGGGTAACTACAAGGGCGACAGCAACGGCATGAGTTTGCCAGGGAAATCTCAGTTCACACCATGGAATTTCACAGAATCACAGAACTATCAGAGTTGGAAGGGACCTCTAGAGATCACCTAGTCCAGCTCCCCTGCTAAAGCAGGATTGCCTACAGCACGTTGCTCGGGACTGCATCCAGGTTGGTCGTGAAAGTCTCCAGAGAAGGGGGCTCCACAACCTCCCTGAACAGCCTGTTCCAGTGCCCTCACCCTCACCTTAAAGAAGTTTCTCTGAAAAGAGTCCATCTCCATCCCCCTACAACCCACCCTTCAGATGCTTCTAAGCATTAATAATGTCTCCCCTCAGCCTTCTCTTCCACAGACTAAAGAGTCCCAGCTCTCTCAACCTTTCCTCATAAGGGAGGTGCTCCAATCCCTTATCATCTTTGTTGTCCTACACATGCCACGTAGGTATGCAATCTCCATGCAGGAATGGTAGTAGTGTGGGACCACAAAAAGCATGACCATCCACTGCCCATAGATAAAAGTGCAATTTTCCCTTCTCAGAAGACAGTGTGGCAGTAGGCTGCAGTCTAGGGTTAAGTAAGAAACACCTGGGTGCTGTGTGGTAGTAACTCAACCTGGAAAGCCCTCAGGGATCCATCCCAGCCTTGCTGCCATGTGCTTGCCATACTACTTCACAGCCCTCCTCCACGTTTCCTGCATGGCAGGAGAGATGGGTGGGGGGGAGAGCAACAGCTGCACCTAGTATGGTTTTGGTTTTCTTTTTGCAGATTTTTGGGTGTACTTTTAACTCTGAGTAAAACTTTCAACTCCCTCTCTCGGCAGGAACCAGCGTTGCCCTTCTCTCTGCAGAGCCACGCTGTGGAGACTGCACCAAGGGCCCCTGTTCATTGTGTAGGTTCTATATATACTTTTTGCCTTTTCCTGAGGAGGCATCGTCACAGATTGGCCTTTGCCTCTGCCATAGGCTCCAGCCTAGCAAAACACCTGTACTCCTTGGTCTTGAGAAGGAGGGTTGGCCACCACTGGCAGGCCTGTGCTCCGGTGTTTGTGTGGAGGCTCACTGGGATCCATAGCTATGTACCACTGGTCTCCTGGCAGCCCCCGACACCACACTCATATGGGAATATGAACTACAAAGATGACATAGCCAAGCTTTTCTTAGAAGAAGTGGATGATGTTAGGGGTGACAGCCACCAGCTAAGGAGGGGGAGGTTCAGATGGGACAGCAGTGAAAATGTCTTCATCTGACTGAAACCATCACCTCGACAGGCCTGGAGTTTCCAGGCCTCAGCTAGATGAAGCCATGGCCAGCCTGACATCATGCCAGCTGTGGTCCTGCTTTGAGTAGGCTGTTGGGTGAGGTGATACCTTGGTGAGCTCCCTTCCAGCTGGCACTTCTTTGATAAATTGACCAGAGCTGTACCGCTGCTACCAGCTCAGCCAGGCTCCTTCAGGGTGTTCCGACCATTGATATCCTTACATTACTGCATGCCAGCTCTTCCTTCTCCATTGGAACATGCTTTGTAGGACACAGGCCCTCTTCAGCCCAGCACTGAGGTTAGACCTGCTTTGAGGAGGGCTCAGGCCACCTCCTGAAAGGACCTCCTGGACTCCCTTTCCCACCTGAATTAGGTGGGAAATTAGGTATTCCTCTTAGCCAGCTCTCAGGATGCCACGGTTATCTGTACCCTAAGGAAGACCACCGTCATCCAAAAGCTCGTTCATGTGTATTGAAACAATAAAGGCCTGCACGTGACACCATTATTAACTTTCTTAGCCGTAAAGAAGGGTTATTACCTTAAAAAATGATTTGTCATAATCAAAAGTGGCCCCTCATGAAATGTCTTCAGTTTAACTTTTCAGCAAAATACCGCGGCTTTTTTCTGCTCTTCACATCTCTGTCCCTTCCAACCTCCAGTTTATGTTGGAGAACATCCCAGGAACTGTGAAATTCCACGTGTGAGTTTTTTTATCACAGCCCAGGAACTTTGCAAAAGAGATGAGGAGGTCCTTACTCCTCCTGACTTTCTCCTTGTTGCACAGGCTCAAATGTTGATGGGAACCCATCTCCGGACCAGAGGAAATGGTCTGAAGTTGCAGCAGAGGAGGTTTAGAGTAGATATTAGGAAGAATTACTTTACTGACAGAGTTGCCAGGCACTGGAACGGACCTGGAGGTATTTAAGAAACAACTGGATGTGGCATTTCAGAGGATGCTCCATTGGCCAAACTTGTAGGGAGCGGGTTATGGTTTTGTGTATGGTTGGACTTGGTGATCTCAGAAGTCCTTTCCAACCATAACAATTCTGTGATTCTGTCTCGGGGTTTCTCCTCTCGCTCTGGCCATCATCACACGTAACTTGCCCTTAGCAAGTCTCTCAGACTCCTCAGGGCACTGGGTTCAAGCAAAGGTATGTCGAGGTCACGTCAGGCCACCCTCAGTCCTTGTACCCTTCTCCCCTTTCCTTTGCTCCCTTCAAGTTAAGGTGGGAAGGTTTTGTCCTCAGGACGGGTTTGCAACCTTACAGCCAAGCTGGGAGCCAGGCCAGCCCCGGTGTCCCCTTCCTGGCAACAGGTCCTAGGGTGACCACAGCCAGAAGGCCACCCTGGGGAAGGAAGAAGCAGCCGCCCGAGCAGCGGCAATCCTGGGAGCTCTTCAAATTTACCTGCTCACCCCTCTCCCTTGAGGAAGGACTTTTCTGGCAGCTCCCACACTTCCCACACTCCACATGCAGCGCCGGGGTGCAGGAGCAGGATGCTGGGCAGGTGGAAGAGCAGAGCTGCCATTTGCTGGTGCAGGGAAGGAGCTGTAGGCAACTTCTGCATGCAAGTAGCATCCCAGCCGGTTCCTGAAATGCCCTGAGTCTGTGTACTCTGTGCTAACCAGCCACACTGAGCCCCAAAGAGATGCTGCCCCAGCACTCCGGGGGCAGCTCAGGAGGCAGGGAGGCAGAGATAGCCATGGTGGAGATAGCCACCACAGAGGATGCGGGACAGATGTGGGAGGCTGGCACAGTATAGTGCTGGGAAACCCCCAGCAGTGTTTGCCAGTCAGAGTGGTTGCACAAGCTGCCTCTTCTGGGGTTGGGATGAAAACAGGCCCCTCTGTGCTCCAGGACGGTGGGTCCAGCAGTGCTGAGCATGGAGCCAGGCGTGTCACGGTTGGGTTGGCTTTGTAAGACCCCCCAGCTGCAGGCAGGGGAGCAATGAAGCCTGTTGTAGGTGCTGGTCCTGCTCTGCAGCCCAGCTCCAGCTCCTGCTGTCAGGGATGGTCCATAAGCTGCAGGCCAGAGCAGAAGGGAGGGGGTTGCACCACTAGACAGAGACGGACCCAGGCGGCTGACTGTTGCTGTTGCTCTCTGAAGGGGTCTTGGCAGTAGAGGAGGTGGCCATGGAGCCACTGTTCCTGAAGATGCGGAGCAGCCTCCTCTTGTACCCCCGGAAGGCAAAGAAGTAGATGATGGGGTCGATGCAGCAGTTGAGGTTCATGAATGCCACGGTGACTTGCAGGGACATCTTGAAGGCTTGCTGCTCACGGCAGGATGGCTGGTAGAGGATCTTCCTGACCATGAACTGGACGATGTTGATGTGGTAGGGGCTGAAGCAGAGAAGGACAGCCAGCAGCACCACCAGGATGACAGTGAAGGCCCGGCGGTGGTGACCGTTCTTCACTGTCAGCGGGTTCTCTTTGGCCGTCTGGCAGAGCTTGAGGTTGATCCTTATGTAACACACCAAGATGATACCCACAGGCAGGAAGAAGCCAAGCACGCAGGCCCCCAGGAGCAGGTAGGGCAGCTTGGGAATCTCCTCAAAGTTGAAGTACTCCATGCACGTCAGCTTGTCCCCCATCTTCCGCGTCATGGGCCGCAGGAGCAGTGGCGCCGTCTGTAGGAAGACCAAGGACCAGATGAGGATGCAGATGCCCCTGGCACGGCTCATCTTCCGGATCCTGCCAGGATGCCTGGTGCGTACCACGGCGATATAGCGGTCCACGCTCACGCTGGTCATGAAGTAGATGCCCACATAGGTGTTCATGTAGAAAATGAAGGCTGTGGCCCGGCAGAACCAGTCCCCAAAGGGCCAGTCAAACTCCAGGATGTAGTAGGCAATCCTGCCGGGCAGTGCCAGGGTGAAGAGGGCATCAGAGAGGGCCAGGTTCACCAGGTAGAGATCGGTGGAGTTGAGCTTCTTCTTCCTGCGCTGGAAGGTGATGCAGAGGGCCAGGATGTTCCCACAGGCACCGAACACCAGCAGGGCGGTGTAGAAGAGGGAGAAGGTGACTTTGGCAGAGAAGAGGTGGTTGTGCACGTTGCAGCTGCTCTGGTTGCTGGAGGTGAGGTTGGCGGGCGGGAAAACGGCAGCCTCCGCAACAGCCATTTCCGCGGTGCCTCGTGAGCTCTTGCCTTCTCCCTTGGAATAAGAACAGACGTGAAACTGGCAGCTTATCGATACCGGGAGCAGCACCCACAGGGCCTGTGAAAGACCCGGCCCCTGCTCCCTGCCACCCCCCTGGCAGCAGCACCCTGCTCAAGTCATTTGGAAAAACGCATCTCTAGCGATTTCGGGTCCCAGCGTCTCGATAAAGGCTGTGATTCATTGTCGTCTTCTTCTCACCAACTCCTCTTTTTGCAAGTCCATTCAATACCAGAAAGGACAGGGGGCTGGGAAGGGGAATCACCCACCACTCACACGAGGTCCCAAACTCATCCAGTGGCAGCGATGTCATTTATTCATCACTGCAGGGGTGGGGGTGGAGGGGGAGTGAAGGGGGGGGAGTGGAGGGTGAGGGGTAGGGGGAGGTGGGGTGGGAGGANTCACCGCTCCGCTCGCCGTCGCCCCTGGGGCCGCCTCCCGCCGTCGGGCTCCGCTTGGGACGGGACAGGACGGGACGGGGCGTCCCGATTGCACCGCGCTGTCCCCCCACCCCGGGCGGCGGGGACCTCCGAGAGGCTGAGATGCTCCCACGAACACGCGCGAAAGAGAAACC
>VZTM01012519.1:320536-358618 GCA_013400555.1 Jacana jacana | reverse complement strand
TCTTCCTCCTCCTCCTGCCCGATGCTGGGGTTGCGGGGAGGAGGGGGGGGCTGGGGGTGGCGGACGGCGGACGCGGAGCCTCCCGTTCCGCACCCGGCTCTCAGGCTACAACCGTCTGAGCGCCTCTGGGGATTCGCTCACATTCTAAAAGCCCCGTGAGGTCTCTGGAGTTGGTTTTCTTTTCTTTTGTTCGTTTTTCTCAGGCTTAGTAAAAAAAAAAAAACCCTAAATTTGTCTTCTTTCTGTCCTTCTGGGTGTTTTGTGTTTTTTTCTTTTTCGTTTTTTTTTTGTTTTCTTTTCTTTTCTTCTCTCTTTTCTCAGTGTGTGAGAGGCATTTTTCTGCAGTGGGGGGTTTATTCTCAGTAGCGGCGGTGCTGGAGAAGATAAATGACTGTACCTGTGCAGCAATCACTCCTGCCATCTGAGCCGACTCTGGGTTTTACTCTGAAAATGTCTACAAGGATGCAAAAATGCGAGTTGAACAACGCAAAACAGCCTCAGCTCTGCTTCACGTGCAGCCCGCAGGGTTCACCTCTGGGCACACACCTGCCGTCACCAACAGCACAATCAGGGTATGGTCTCTTTCTGGATAAAGCTGGGACAAATGCCCCACGGAACTTGTTGTGCCCGTGGCCGGTGCAAGCCACGCTGTGCGGGGCTCCCCAGTCTGTGGGTGAAGCCCAGATTTGCCTTTCGTACACACGGGGAGAGAACACCGGGCACAGCTGCCCGAGGCAGAGGGTAACCAGAGTGGAATGAGACAATTTGCCCTTTGTGGCAAAAGATTTTTGTTATAAGAGCGATGTATTGTGGGGTGAATATTGGGCAAAACCCCTCGTCTCAGCTGGAGCTCTGTGGTCAGGCTCTGTCCTCTGGGGTGTCGGGCAGTGGAGGGCGCTGGATCACCCCACAGCCCCGTATCCGGGGGGCTGGCACGGCTGTGGCGTGGCCAGGGAGCCACCATGAGCACAGCAGCCCTGACCATGGCAGGGTGCTGCTGGAGATGGGGCGTGGGGTGTGGGCAGCCAGTGTGTTCTTGCAGTGGGGAGAGAGAGCGCTTTCCTCTCCAGCACTTCCCAAAATGTGTTTGCAGAAGTGCAGCCTGTCCTGTGACCAGCAGGATGGCCTTCCCCACAGTGGCTACTTAACTGGAGACTACTGGGGCTTTCAATTCCCAAGAGGACTTTATGCCCTGTTTCATGGTTTTAGGGGGTTTTTCTGTTGGTCATAGTGATGATCTTGCTTGGTTTCTTTTTTTTTTTTCTTCTCTCCCAAGAACTGCTAACAAACTAGGAAATTCCCATCACGGGACAGGCTGCCGAAAAATACTAGGGCTGAGAAATGTCATGATTAAGATTAGAGCTAACGCATCCCAAATCTCTCTCCAAGCCAGTGAAGCTCAGCCAATTCTTTACTTGCATAATATTTATACTGCTTTACAGCACGGCAGCGTTAAGGTTGGTACTAATCTGTGTAGCCACGTACGGTGAGTCATCTGTATAGAAATTACACACCGAGTGATATTGCCATGAATTACTACCAGTTGCAGGTACCTCGCCCAGAGTAATAGTGAAAATCTGCTAACGAGCCTCTGTTAATGGAGGTACTATCGCATGAAGGGAAAAGTCTGCTAGTAAGAGACTAACTGCTGAGTAAATCATTAGAAATACTCCTCAGTAAGAGGGGAGTTTTTCTGCCTGTGCCTCTGTCGGGAGTTAAGCCAATCAATCAGACTTGCCTGGGGCTCAAATGTTGTTGAACTGCTTCGTCATGATGGCGAAAATACCTGATGGATGGAACATTAAAGAAGAAGAGGAAAGAAATCCCGAGCCCACACCAGCAAGCGGATCCGGGACTATCCTTTTTGTCTGCCCAGTGCACCGCACAAACCACAGCTGCAACTGAAATACACAGAATCACAGGATGACATGGGGTTGGAAGGCACCTCTGGAGATCATCTAGTCCAACCCCCCCTGCCAAAGCAGGTCCACCTGGAGCAGGTTGCCCAGGAACGTGTCCAGGAAGGTTTTGAACGTCTCCAGAGATGGAGACTCCAGCACCGCTCTGGGCAGCCCCCTTCCAGTGCTCTTGGCACCCTCAACGGGGAAATAAATACTGGTCACCCTGAAGTCAGGGGTCACTGTGGCGCTGATGGTGGAAGAGCTGATGCTTTGCCCACTAAAGGCTCCTGCCCACCCTCACCTGTCTCACACCAGAGTTTTATCTTCGCAGATTAACACCGCCAAGGAAATAAATCCGTGATGAAGCCAAGCGAAACGCCATCGCCTTCCGGTCAGCTGCCCGCCACACCTCGTGCTGGTCACCATCTCCAGCTCTTGGTGATGACGATGGCGGACGGGGCATTTTGCAATGCAAATTCACGCCTGGGAACTTTCTCGGTGCAGTCACACGCCCCCCATACAAGCCTTCTTGTCCCTCGGGCTCTGCATTCACGCAGGCACTAAAAGCGGAGATGCAGATCCCAGAAGGGAAATTCCATGCGGATAACCCAGCACCGCTGGCCCGGTGGTGACACGAACCCTGGGGATGGGGGGGGTTTCTTGTGGGAGCCCGTGGGAGCGGGATGGCATCATTGGGCCAAAGAGGGGCCCAAATGAAGGGGAACTGGGAGGGGGGCTTCACCCCCGAGCAGATGGCGAGGTCCTTCTCAAGGAGCGGGCGCAGAGGGGTCCTTTGAGAGCTGTAGGAGGGGGATGCCCCAAGTGGCATCACCAGCCTCAAAACCAGGCAGAGGAGTCCAAAGGTCCAGGTGACAACCGCGTCTGGGGACTTGGGAATGAGGAGGAGGGAAAACAATGCTCGCTGCCTGATTTTATTTTTCTTTTTTGCAATGCAGAAGAAAGGAAGTGGGTTCTTCTTTTGTGCAAAACATGCTCCTGCCCTGCATGCAGCAGGTGCCGTGCTACAGGAGTGCAACCCAGCTCCACCCGTTTGCACAGCCCCGGTGGCCCCACCAAGCCCAGCGGTGCTGCACCGCACCGCAGGCAACGGGCCCTTTCGGGTGAGGGTGCGGGGCTGGGGGTACCTCCTTCCCAGCTGGTGGTACCCCGTTCCCTACCTCTGCAGTGTTGGGTTAACTGTAAAGGGACACCCCATCACCACCAGGCAGCATAGAGAAGCCCTGTCCACCCCAGTTTGCAGCCATTTCACCTAAGAAATATTGCCCTTTACTGAATCCAGTGTGGGATGGGGTGTGAGGTTCAGCTTCAAAACTGGGTCCAGGTTTTCTTCTGCTCTGTCCCTGTTTGCACAAAGCCACTTTCCCTTGTGCCCAGCAGGGAGGAAGCAAAGAGTCCCACAGCCCAAGTATGCCCGTCCCAGGGCATCTGGGATCTGCTCTCCCAGGGTGTCCCCACAGCTGGAGACCCAGCCAGAATGTGGGGGACACATTTCAGAGGGATCCTGTGCAAACACTCATTTTTGAGAGTCCTGACACATGTATCATGGATGTTAAATACCAGACAACTTGAGGTAAGTCCCTGCTATATTTCTTGCCTGGGGATCAGTGCCTCCCTTCCCAGAACCAGCTGTTGGGGATTTTGGGATAGACATGTGCCTCTGAGTAATGGTGGCTTTTTCTCACATCATCCTCACAGAGGACACTGTTTTCTGCCTTCCTCTGAAGGCTCCCTGCAGCCTCCTCTCCCTCCATGGAGACCTTAGCACTCAAGTTTCATCCCGGCCCAGCAGGAAAACCAGCCCATCCTTCAGGGTGAAGTCCTTCAGGTCATCAGCCCTGACCCCAACGTTGGCAGTGGGTGCGATGGGCAAGGAAAGCTTTCAAGGAGCCATCAAAGCCACCCTAGGCAGGTGCTGGGAGAGCTGGCATTGGGCTTGCTCCAGAGCTTCATCTTCAGGTGCAAAGCCAGATTAAGGGGTGCTGAGGCTGTTGTTTACACCTGGTGGGGTTTCCCAGAGTTCAGAGATGATTTGGAGCTGGACTTTTTGAAGGCAAGACAGCATAACAGATGAGGTAAGAACCCCTTTGTGGAGAGAGGGCAGGAAGTTTGCACCTCCTCTTTCCATTGTATCATTGTCTCTCCCTCTTTCCTTTCCACGTTGACTTTGCTTACTTTTTCTGTCTTCTAGTGCAAAACATTTTCAGGAAGCCTTGGGTTTAGACACTGAAGTCTCAAATCCAGGTGCTTTCCCCTGCAGTGCAAGAAGTAGGGATTTTCCACAGCTCAGCCCCTGGATCTCAGGCCACCACATGTCATTGGGTAGTAGAGCAGAAATTAAGAGAATTAATAAGGATTTTAGCATCCATCTGTCCAGTTGATAACGGCAGCAATGCAGGGAGGACAACATCTGGGGGACTTTGACTCAAGATGATGGGAAGTGTAGAAAAAGTAAAATCTATACTGAGATTCTCACCAATTTGTGAAAAAAAAAAATCTCAAGAAAATAATTACTGGGGTTTGGTACACTTGAAACCTAATCTGGCCCTAAATCTAAGTGGAAAACACTGAAAAACAAGGCAGTTGAGATCTGCTTCTGAGTGACATGACCTGATTTACTCTGCCTGCGCAGCACCAGCTCTAGAAATGATGTTGCAGCCCCAAGTCGGGACACAGTCAGCGGAGCAGCACAGCTCACTCTGACGTCCCCAGCGGTCGGACACAACGAGGCCGCTCCGGGAGATGCTTCCAGCCACGTCCCCTCATCTTCAGTCCCAAAATGTGGGGACAAAGCCTGATGTGTGGGCCATGTAACTGCCATAGTTTCCACGTGCCTATGGTTTCCCTCAGCCTAGCTGCAGGGAGGGGGCAGGTAGACAAACAGGGGCAACTCTTAGTCATGCAGGTCTGGGCACCTTGGCAGGAGGAACATTGATGAAATTCACATGATGAAATAACTTCATCCAACGAGCATGAAAGGCACTTGTCCACATGCTGTTCTGTGACTTAGAAGCTCCATTTGATTGTGCAGGAATAGGATGAAAGTTGCCTTTGGTATCTGATCTCTGTGGTTAAAAACAATGTTTAAACGTTTGTTAAAAAAAAAAAAAAAAAAGTACACAATCCTAAAGCAAGTTTGGAGAGCTGAGGTCCTATTTTTATCTGGTTTTTTCGTATGCCAGGGCCCCACACTATAGGTGCAGGCGCGCATTTGTAACATGCAGCTANGTGGAATGGGCTGCCCAGGGAGGTGGTGGAGTCACCCTCCCTGACTGTTTAAGAGTAGATTAGATGTGGTGTTGAGGGATATGGTGTATCTTGTAGAGATATGGTATCTTGTAGAGAACTTGTAGAGTAGGGCTGATGGTTGGACTTGATGATCCCAAGGTTCTCTTCCAACCTAAATGATTCTATGATTCTATGATATGAACAAAAGCAACTGGTGTAGAAGATGATCACAAAATGCAGAAATGACCGTTAGTGTCACAGAAAGGGCCAAAACCACACCTTAGTTCAGTCTGGATCTCCGTGATCCTGTACAAGAATTTCTTATTTTGTGACTCGTTAGTCTCATTTTTATTAGTTTGCTTTTATTCTTCACATTAGGTGTTTAGGCCATATCATGAGCATGTTTAACATGTTCCTGTGACAAGTGTTTAACATGTTCCTGTGACAAAAACTAGCATCCTCATGAGCATTTGCCTGGGACGCTCAGCACAGTGCACCAATGCCTCACGGACACACAGAATGGTTGAGGTTGGAAGGCACCTCTGGAGGTCATCTGGCCCAGCTCCCTCTGCTCAAGCAGGGCCACCTAGGTTGCCTGGGACTGTGTCCAGACAGCTTTTGAAAACTTCAAAGGATGGAGAATCCACAACCTCCCTGGGTAACCTGTGCCAGTGCTTGGTCACCCTTACTGTGAAAGTGTTTCCTGATGTTCAGAGAGAACCTCCCTGTTTCCGTGTGTGCCCACGGCCTCTGGTCCTGTCACTGGGCATTACAGAGCAGAGGCCGGCTCTGTCCTCTTTGCACCCTCCTCTCGGGTATTTATATACATTGATAAGATCCTCCTGAGCCCTCTCTTCTCCAGCCTGAACAGCCCCAGCTCTCTCAGACTCTCCTTAGAGGAGATATGCTCCCATCTCTTCATCATCTCTGTAGTGCTTCGCTTGACTCTTTCCAGTATGTCTGTGTCTCTGTTGTAATGGAGAGCCCAGAACTGGACCCAGCCCTTCAGGTGTGGCTTCACCAGTGCTGAGGAGAGGAGAATGACCACCTCCTTCAACCTGCTGGCAAGACTTGTTCTAATGCAACCCAGGCTACTATTAGCCTTCTTTGCCACAAGGGCCCGGTCCTTTTCTGCCAAGCTGCTTTACAGCTGGTCAGCCTCTAGCATGTACTGTTGTTCCCCTTCAGGTGCAGGATTTTGCCCTTCTTGAACTTGCTGAGGTTCCTACCAGCCCATTTCCTTAGCCTGTTGCGGTCCCTCTGGATGGCGCCATGACCCTCTGGCATATGAGCCACTCCTCCCAGTTTGGTACCATCTGCAAAACTGCTGAGGGTAGATTCTGCCTCATCATCCAGGTCGTTAATGAAGATGTTGAACCGGATTGGATCCACTACTGACCCCTGGGATACACTGCTAGTTCCTGGTCTCCAACTCAGCTCTGTGGCACTGATCACCACCAGTTGTCAACCCATCTCAATGAATCAGCATCCTCTGATGATTTATCTATCCAGCACTTGCGTGCAAGCAAGTGGGGTGGTCTCTGCTTTATTGTGGGTAAGGAAACCGCAGAGGAGTCATGGTGAACAGTAATTAGCTGGAGGCCTCGGCACCTGGGGTTTTTTCAGAGTGGTCCCTTGTTGCTTGTTCAAAGCATGTCTGTAACCAGCTGTAGCACCAGCCCTGAGCACTTAGAGCTCCTGTGCATTTCTACCACCCCAGATCCTGCAGAGTCCTGTGGCTTTTGGGAGAAGCTGAGTCCAGCTCATGGTGGCATGAAAACCTTCCTTAATAAAAGCCTCCTTTACCAGCAGTGGCCAGGGCAAGCTCTAGCTTTTGTGGCCTAGACTTGATGTGGGCAGAAGAAAGAGCAGAATCCAGTCACACCACAGCAATGATTCACCCGCAGAGCGTTGCCCACACAGCACGGAGCGCAGCATGGTCTCAGGGACACAGCAGTTGGTGATGACCCAGCCAAAGACTGTCACATGTGGTGCATGTGTGCACAAGACCTGAGCTGACTTCATACAGCTTTAATGTCGGCATCTCCTCATTTATAAGACCAGGAATTCAAATTTAATATGGACTTTTTGAGTTACTTTGGTTCCCTCTTCTTCTTTATGCTGCTTAGAAGAGCAGGCAGGAGAAGGATGACGTGGCACCTCAGAAAGCCATGATGCATGCTGGTGCCAGCCACCAACATGGCCACAGCACAGACCTCTGTGCCCTGCCATGACACTCACCATCTCTCTGGGAAGACAAGGAGCACCATGGGCCAGTTGCTTCACAGCAAGGGAAGGCAGAAGTGTGGGTGCACATCAGTTCATGCCAGGATATGTGTTTGACGGATGGCAATCTGCCCACCTACAGCTGCCAGCATCTCACTCCCTCTGCAAGTCCAGCCAGTGCCGGATCCTTCCAGGGACCCCACCAGTCCTCCCTTGCAAGTGTTGAGCAGCAGCATGTGGATGAGATCCTCAGGGAACTGGGGGGGAAACACCAACATTTCTACTGAGCTGGTATTTTGAGAGAACCTGCAACTTGGCCAGAGGATATGGGAACTCCATGCCAGCGAGCAAAAAGCTGCTGCTGATATCCTTGTAAGCACACCCCCCTGTAAGAGTTGGCTCCCTAGGGAGGCTACCACTGCTCTGCAAAACCACAGCATCATTCTTTCACATATGAAAGGGAATATATCTCTAGCCTTTTACTTTCAGAAAACATTAAACCATTTTTTAGGTGGAATCTTCTGGCAGCACTCACCCCAAGGCAGCCTTTCAGCAAAACCACCCCCAAACCCAAACCACACCTGTCGGACCAAAGTTGTATGCACCCAAAAGATGTTGCACAATAGAAGGTGTTTGGGACGTGTAACCACAGTGAGCACTGTGATCCCAGGCCCCCACACTGCTCCCAAATGGCTCCTGCTCCCACCCCACAGCCAGCCCAGGCTCAGCCCCTGCTCATGGCATCAGGGGGCTCTCCTGTTGATGTGATGGGATGTCAATTGGATGGATGCAGGACATCTGTGCATCCTCCCGGCAATGTGGCAGGACATCCCATGGGATGGACATAGGATACCAGTGCATGTTGCAAATGAAAGGGACTTTGCCATTTAAAAACGGAATTGAGAGCCCAGGATACAAATGTGTGTGTACCTGCATCTACATATATCTCCATGTACCAGAGGATTTCACAAGGAGCTGGGAAATAGGAAATAGAGACCAAGCACTTCTGGAGCTGAACAATAAGTAGAGAGCAACGTCTCAGGGTGAATCCTCCAGTTTGCTTTGGGGTTTCTTCATGAAGGACCATGTTCACACAAGTAATTTTTTGTTCAAGGCTGCAAGAAAAATTGGCTGTTAGTGAATAGTATCCTCAAAAAAGCTGGAAGTTGGTGGGAAGAGGCATTTTAGAATCATAGAATCCTTGAGGATGGAAAGACCTCTAAGATCACTGAGTCCAACCCAAAAACCTCACACTGCCAAGTCCATCATCTTCAGTCACATGGTGCAATTCTGGTGAGGGTCTCAGCATCCTCCTCCAGCAAAATGGTACCAAGCCCCCGTGTAGGTCCTGTGTGGGGCCCACCCCTGCATTTCTCTGTGGTTCCCTTCCCTGCTGGAGTTTTGCCCCCTGAAGCCCACTTGTGGCAGGTGATGTTTGCTTCACCAAACCCCCTCTGTGGCTTCTGCCTCTTCCCTCAGTAAGGGCTATGCTTCAGCTCTTTGTACCTGCATCACAAAATGTGCTGCTTAACCCAAATCAACCTAAACCCCAGACATTTAACCAGATTGATTTTTTTGGTGATGCTTTAAATGTGTGGACTGTATTGAAGGGTTAATTCTGCGGTCAGCAGATTTTACCTCTTCGGGCTTACTTATAAGACCGGACATGCATCTTAAACCTTACCACCTTAAATGTCCATTGTTTTCAAGGTGGCTGTTTTGTTTTGGGTTTGTTTTTCGCTAAATCTTCTTGTAGTGCATTTATTATTAGGTGCCTTTGCTTCTCCACTCTTGTCTCCCGAGTGCAAGTTGTGGTTGGTCTCCTCCCTTACACCTCTGGGAATAGAGTCACCATATCATTTCTCCATAGTGGAAATTTTGCTTCCTGGGGTTTTGTTTGCTTTTAATGTGTTCATGGAGACGGCAACGCTTTAGCTGCCCATGCTTTTTTGAAAACACTCAAGCCTCTGGGCTCTAATGTAGCTACACTTGATGCTTAATGCTTTAAACGATTTGCGACCACAAAGAGTTCAGTCTGACAGTGTAATTGTGAGTGGAGAGACTTCTGGGCACTCCATAAAAACCGGGGGGGAAATGGTACAGGCTTTTGCATCTTTGAGGGAATTCCTATGCGCTGCTCGCCACCCCAGCATCTGCACAGGTTTCACCTCTGCCAGGAGAGACGGGAGGAATGATCTGCACCTCTCAGATAGGGACCAGAGGTAGGGGATGAGGGGGGTCTAGAGCATTTTCTTTGCAAATTGCTGTTGTATGGGTTAGCATCAACACAGCCAGAAATCTTAACATGGGTTGTTGCCTGTGAGCCTCGGTGGAAACTTCCAGAGGCTGTTCAACACCGTGAATTTCTTATTCAGCGAGTATTTTGCCTGTGACAAAATACCATGCGGCTTAGCGTGTTGTGGAAGAGAGTTTCTCATTGTTATTTCTTTTTTTTTAATTTTTTTTTTTCTTTTTTTTTTTGTCTTTTGGTTTGGCTCTCTGCCAGCGTTGCCTTCAGCGGCCCGTGCAGTTCAGAGCTCCTACAGTGTGTAATCTTGAAACGTACCGTCAGAGAGACGCGGGTGTTGTTCCTTTTGTTTTGTTCTTTGCAACCCCTGATCAAAGCCAGACCTCAAAGTCATCTAAAAATCCCGATTGCTTTGAAATCGTTTTCAAATGCAGGGACGGGGTCTCCAGCCTTACACAGCTCTTACAGCATCCCCCTGGTACTTGAGTACCTCTATACCTAGCGCACATCGCAGGTATCGCGTCTTCCACCACCGACAACACTCCAGGGAACGATTGTTCTCCTTAAGCTCCTTTTCTAAAATGTGTCTTTAATCACTGTCTCCCCATAACTGTGCACGTGTCCCTGCCTGGGAGGGGTTGTGACAGCTCTGGGCGATAGCAGAATGAGTCAAAGTTTGGCTGATAGAAAATGGGAATAACGAAGAATGTTTCTAAAAGGACAAAAAAATGAAGGGTATTTTTTCTTCAAGAGCCGAGGGAAATTTGAGGGAGGCCAGTAATTCCCCGTCTCTCCAGCGCTGTAGTCATCTGATAACTTCAGTTAGCCTTGGCCATTGATTACTAAATACTCAATTTCACACCAGATGACCTGTTTGCCATGGTCTTATTAGTTTGTTGTGTTTTGGGGTTTTTTTTGTAAAAATGCATTCTAGTAGACTCAAGTAGCATGGGCCAAGGGAGTCATCATCCTAATCTGATTTAATTGCCAGCTCCTAAGAAGTAGTAAAATTAGCATTTACTAGAAATGAAGACAATGTAGTTTCAATAGCTAGGCTGGTAATCCTCAGAAGGTGTAGATAAGGATATGCACTGTCTCACCACCCACACTCGGTTCACAAATTAATAACCTGCCTATGGCTTGCAGACCAAATACTTCTTGGTGTGAAAAAGCAGTTTCTGCCTTTGGCTCTTTCTCATAACAGGGAACAAAAGTCATAGCCATGCTACCCCAGCCACTACCACCATTGAGATGGTCACAGGTGGCTGGCACCACCACCCTCCCAATGGTACCCAGGGCTCACAACAGGAACTCCCCGCCGCTTCCCATCACCCAGCTCCTACCACTTTTCCACATCTTGCTGGTCAGAGCTGTGTTTCGCTTCCAGGCTTTGTATGCACAGATGACCCAGCAAACCCTCGGCAGCCAGACCCAAAGCTGGATCCACTGGCAGGGGTGGGCATTTGTCTGCTGGTTTCATGCTGCTGGGTCAAGCCCCTGAAGCTAAATTGTTCTTAATTTCAGTGCTTGGGTGGGTTTTTTCTGCAGGCAGTCATCCCCAGTATTTGTTCTGCATAGCTGATCTGCGAGTTAAAGAATTATAAACACTTTTTATGGCGCAATGCATGTTCATGATGGGATTAATGGTTCTGATTGAGAGCAGACTGGGTGTCGAGGATGGGAGTGAAGGTGGTTTTATGATCAGGAGCACATTTTCTTCTTGAAATGTGAACATCTTCATTCTACTCTTCAAAGCAGAGCATACCTGCGAGTGGAGTGCCCATGGCCGGCTGGGTCCAAGGGCTTGTGCACCATCACACAAGGCTCTTGTGGAAGAGGCTGAGAGACCCCCTGGTCTCAGTTCAGCCCGGAGAAGAGAAGACTGATCTCAGGGGATCTCATCAATGCTTACAAATACCTGAAGGGCAGGTGTCAAGGGGATGGGGCCAGACTCTTTTCAGCGGTGCCCAGAGACAGGACAAGGGGTAACAGGCACGAGAGAAATGCCATCTGAACTTTGAGGGGGCCAAAGCACTGGAACAGGCTGCCCAGAGAGGTGGTGAAGGTTTTTGAAGACATTTGAAACCTGCCTCGATGTGATCCTGTGCAGCTTGCTCTAGGTGAACCTGCTCTGGCAGGGGGGGGTTAGACTACATGATCTCCAGAGGTCCCTTCCAACCTCCACCGGTCTGTGATTGTGTGAGGAAGGTCTTGTAAACTGTTCTGAGCTCATCAGGGAAAAGGTACTTTACCACTCGAGTGACCCAGATTTTTATCAGAATCCAGTCTGAAGTAAAAGAAAGGTACCGCACTGGGGCCCTTGACTAAGGTCCACTGAGCAAATACTAATTAGATTCAAATTAAGGCACAGGGTATGTGCTTTTGTGGGAAGAAATATCCCTGAGCAGACAGATCACGCTCTCAGCAGGGAAGGGAGAGACTGAGCCACAGGGGGAGTTACATGGGCATCCCCTGAGCCACCCAGCTCAGGAGGCGGCAAACCACGTCCTCAGACCAATTTAAAGGTTTGCTTAAAGATTGTTTCCTCCAAAGGAAACCTTTGTGGAGCTGGTGGCATGGCGCAGTGCTGCAGTGGGGTGGCACAGCTCTGCTGGAGGAAGGGAGCATTCCAAGGTGTAAAACCACCCCTTTGCAGGTGACGTTGAACTTTCTCTGCCCTCCTGAAGGTGCAGGGTGTCTGTGGGGCCTCGGCGCTCAGCCCTGAGCATGGATGATGCCAGGGACAAGCCTGGTACCTGGCACAGGTGGTGTGTTAACACCTCCAGGGCTCTCAGATGGTGTGGGAAGGGACCATGGACGCACCAAAGCCACAGTGATGCTGGTCCCATTATAAGATGCTCCAATGACTATGGGAGCCAAAGTCACTTTGCGATCACAAAGATGCGTGCAACGGTGCAGCAGGGGAGAAGCACTTGAGGGACGTTTGCGTATCTGATGGCAGGTATTTCTCTAGGCTTGAGCCAAGGAGGGAGGCGTAGAGCTGTCAACGGGTCCCAGTGCAGATTTGCAGATGTGGTGGAGGGAGGAAGTGGTTGCTCTCATCTCCGGATGATGCAGTAGCACACTGATTGCAAAGCTGTGTACGAGGGCCGTGACAGAGCCTGCCCTGCATAGGCAAGAAGGGATGGGGAGCTAGTGGGAAAATAAAACCCCAACACATTTAAAGGAAGAAAAGCAATTTTTGTAAAGGGGGAAAAGAGCCATCCCACATCACCTGTGGGTTTGAGACAAGTTGGCGCGGCCCTGCTTAGTGTGGATCGAACATGGTGAAGGCCAGCTTGAGGACTTCTCCATAAAGGCCACTGGCTCTGGGACCACAGAGGCTGCGGAGCTGATGGGAAGCTGGCCTGAGTGTAGGGAAGATTTTGATGGGGCAGGAGCACATGGCTGGTACACACCAAGGCTGACTCCGCACCCCAGGATGCCCAGGTAGGAGGTGGGCTGATGAGGCTGAGTATGTCAGCTCCTGTTGCCAAGGGACTTGGTTTTGCCCAGGCATCTGGTCTTGTGTGAGGGAGCTAGTGGGGTGCTGGAAGGAAGTGGGTAGAAGTGCAGGAGAAGGAGATGATTTCCCTCTCTTCCTGAGCCCATCTGGTGCAGGGACGGGGCACAGAGGAGGACACGGGTGGTGGGCCTCAGCCCACCTCCTCTCTGTAGTCAGGGGTGCCAAAGAAATGTTGATTTGCAGCCAGGAATTAGGAAAAGGGAGAGAGAGCAAATATGGATTTTAATTCTCAGATATAATTTTTAGGATAGCTAGAGGTGAAATCTGCCTCTCCACACCATCTCTTGGAAGCAAATTTACTTTACACACCAGAGATGTCAGTTCGGGATCACGCGCTAGCAGTGACTAAGTACTGCATTAATTGACACTTACTAAAAGTAGTATAGGGTTTTTTTAAATAGGAAATACAGGGGGAAATATATGGAGAAAAATGCCTACCACAAATTACAGGTAGCCTGTGTCCGCGCCCCTGGATGGGAAAAGTCGAGACCCCAGCGTCCACCTTCCTTAAACGCTCGTTTTCTGAACCTGCAGAGGTGAACGGCAGCTGCTTTTGGCAGCTTTTGGGGTTCGTGCCTGGAGACGGAGTGGACGGGCGGGAAGAGCCGGGCTTCCCGGTGCCGCTAGAGGTCACCGTCTCAACGAGGTACCGGCAGCGGGGCAGCGGCGGCGGCGTGGGCAGCGGGGACCCCGCCGGGGCCCGGGAGTACGGGCGAACCCGTACGAACAGGGGGTTTCGCTGGTGTTTACAGGCAGGTGTTTTTAATGAGCAAGCACCTATGTCCAACCTTTGGAAACGCTCCGGGAAAGGTTGGTCAGAAGGTTGGGAGTTAAAATAGCTTTAAAATATGAAGGAGAGAGGGGAAAAGATCAAAGGTTTGTGCTTGGAGAGAGGAGGAGTTGAGTCACTGCTATACTCGATATACTACTACCACTCATTAGTAGAATAATTAAATATTTTAATAAAATCTAATTCTGCTTACCTAGTTAGAGAATTTAAAAGCATTCTGATGAAAACCACTTTTTTTTCTGAGCTTCTGAAACTGAAGGCAGCTTTTGAAGGACACCTTCCACAGCGTCCTATGCCAAACCTTCCCTGTCACAGCTCTTGGAAGCTGATTTTTTCCAAAGGCTTCAGTGCCGACCATCTCCCACACTGACACCTCCATCAAACGCATCTTCATGTTTCCTTTTCCTTACCTCCACCCAACAGCAAGGGGGAGGAAGAAACGAGGTCTCAGTCATGGTGGGGCTTTAGAGGAGAAATCTTTACATGGAAAACTTTGCTTTTAAATCTTTGCTCCAAATTATGTACAAATTAAAGGTGTTGGCATGGTTCAACCCCAGTTAGACCAGGTGCCAGCTGGGGTTAAAACCACAACAGATGTGTAAGTAAGAGAGCTGTTAAGCTTGCCCAAAGGAAGTACCTACAATCAAGCTGCTCGTCTTTCTCCTAGGGCTTCCCCCATCTCCATCATTGAATGCTTCGACTCCCACCTGAAGTTCAGGCCTCTTTGGGAATGGAAGGCTCTCATTGACACGCCCCCAACGTTTCTGGGTAGGCTAACATTCAAAAGTAAGTCACCATCATGGTTTTAGCCAGGTTTCGCTTTGAATGGCTGGCTTACCTCAAAGCAAAACCGAGAAAACAAACCTTGGGCTAACTCTCGTGATGGCAAACCTTGGACGATGGCACGTCTTCACTTACTGCTAGAGTGAAATTATTCAGAGCAGCTACCGCTCCCAAACAAAACACCCTCGATTTCAGTGGTGAAACTGAGAGCAGGATTTGTTTTCAGTGGCTACCCCCATATTTAGGTGGCGGAAATGCCGGCAGCAATCACCGCCAACATTGAGCAAACCCACTCTCGCTTTCCACACCGACAGCCTCTGCTGAGCCGCCGCTCTCGCCACGCTGGTTTTGGGGGAGGACCTGGACCTAAAGCCCTGCGTCGGACTGGGAAATGCCACACAGCCAGGAGGATGCGGGCTGGGGGTGGATTTTTGGCTGGTGGATGGCGATGGGTGTACAGCACCAGGGAGCAAAACCTGGTCAGCGCGGTGTGGCCGAGGTTGGCACCCAAACTTCCTTTCCCCATGACAGCTGAGCTGATGCAGAGCTGTGAGGGGGTCGCCCTGAGGAGCTCTTCCTCTGAAATCTCCTATAGAAAAATAGACAAATGCGGTTTTCTTGTGCTGGAAATGCTTGGCAGCACTGTTTTGCCTTGATTCTATAATGCTGATGCTCAGGTTTGGGACAGACAAATCCTTCCCTTTTGCAGCTCATAAAGCATCCCCACTTCTTTTATCACACCTCAAAGGCCCCAACTTTTATTTTACAAATGATTCTCATTTTCACAAGGGAAATGTTAATGCATCTGCAGGACAAGGTAGTCACCAAGCTCCTGCCTTCCAGCCACTCTCAGCTGCCAGCACTTGCAGGAGGAGATGGAGGAGAAGGTCCAGGGCCTTGCAGTGCAGGAGGATGGCACTGTACAGAGTATTCCTGGACCTTTATGTCCCTCTGTCCTCCCAGTCTCAACCCTGGGGGACAGAAGGTGTTTGTGTGTCCCCAAAGCATTATCTGCGTGTTTGTTCACGAGTTTTGCAGGTACATCATAACAACTTGTGTTTGCACAGGCAGTCCCAGGCACTTCTGCAGCCATCCAGTTGTCCAGCACCCCCTTTTAGGTCATGGTCGCAGATGAGGGAGTGAATATTGCTGCCTGGTAAACCAAAAGGTGCTAGTGTATGTGCCCTGGTTTAATTTCTTTGTCAGAGATGGTCCTCATTGTACAAGGCCAGGTGTAGGGGCTGGGAGGAGGAAGAAGGAAAGATGGCAACAACAGGAAGCACAGCAGGACATCAGGACCCTGATTTCCAGAGGACACACATGGGCATCTGCTGTTAGGGCTGGTGTTGTGTGGGAGAGCCTTGGACCTCACAAACAGAGTCAAAGCTGACACCTTTCCTAAGGGGAGACCTTATCCCTCTCTACAACTACCTAAAAGGAGGTTGCAGAGAGGTGGGGGTCAGTATCTTTTCNCAGAGCAGACTTCCACTACCTGAACGGGGCCTACAGGAAGGCAGGGGAGGGTCTCTTTACAAAGGCCTGCAGTGACAGGATGAGGGGCAATGGCTTCAAACTTGAGAGGAGCAGATTTAGATTGGGTATTAGGAATAAGTTCTTCACTATTAAGGTGGTGGACCACTGGAACAAGTTGCCAAGGGAGGTGGTTGAGGCCCCTTCCCTGGATATATTAAAGGTGAGGCTCAACCGGGCCCTGGGCAACCTGGTCTAGTTGGGGGTGTCCCTGCTGACTGCGGGGAGGTTGGACTAGATGACCCTAGAGGTCCCTTCTGGCCTAGAACATTCTATGATTCTAGGGTGCAGAAGAGATCTTCTCTGCAGATGGGGAACATAAAGCCAAAGGAGTCGAAGGTCCCACTAGTCTCAGCTGGAGCGGGTGCCACCTCAATCACAGGACCACGCTTTCCTCCCCTTGTAAGGAAATCTCCTGCAGAGGCTGCAGAGCATCAATAAGAAAACCTCAATAATAAACACTCTAATTCATTAGACTGAAACTATCAAAAGCCAGTGCAACTTAACTGTGGTTTGCATCCATTTAATAAAACCTGCTTTTCATCTCCCTCTGAAGGCACGTGACTCTGGTGATTGAAAGCAGGCCAGGAGAAGCCTGAATGAAAAACCCAGTGTAGGCATGGGACAAACTCCAGTACAGGCAAGTTAGGTGCTGATTAGAGACCATAAACACTTGAACAGAAATAACAGGGCGAGCTAAAGTGCTGGAAAAAGTGCTTCTATGTTCATAGGAGCAATAGGAGAAGGTGAACTGCAAATCGATACAAGGCTCCATCCTGGACCAGATGGCCATCGCAGGCTCCTTCCCGTACCTCTTGAGAGAGAGGGAAGTCTGTGGATTGGTTCTCAAGGAACAAGGAAGGATCTTGACTCATTTCAGCTTTGTATCACTTCCGACTGCTCTGTTGACAAACGGTGTGGTGAGCTCAAAGCAAGGCAGAGAGGAGAAAACGGTCCAGACCCTCATTTCTGTGATTCAGCCATTAAACGGAAATCAGGAAGACTCATTTAAGCCAGGAAGAAGGAACTCTCAAGAAACTTTGAAATGGCAAGCTGGTTAGGGAAAGAGAGATGATTTTGAACATCCAGATTTAAAAAATAGCTCCTTTGAGTGCTGTCTTCATAGATTACATAACAAATCCAAGAAATAAAAGCAATCAGATCCATATTCTTTTTTAATTTGGTGATCAAATGGTCAGGCTTTACTAATGTTATCAATGGCATGTTGGGAAAGGGCTGCTGGTCAGATCTGTTCCAGCCTTGCCTGACCTCTGATAAGAGTCAGCAAACAACATTGATTGATAGAATTCAATTAATTAAAGGCAGGTTTTAAGGGTCACGGACTTGCTTTAACAAGGAAGTTAATCTTAGTTAATGCCCTAATTGATCACAAAAATAAACCATCAGAAAGAAACAAAAACTCCTTCCAAACACTTTAAATTCTTCTTCTTACAGAGATCTGAGTGGCCTCAGCATTTAGGGCTTTTGAGTCTACACAGGAAAGTTAAATTTATGACATTTTGACAGACTGTGGATATATTGACATATAGAAGTATGACGCAAATGTTTTTTGAATGAAACAATTGCCTTTGTGTGGGTGAGATTCAAGATCTCTGGATTCACCCACCTACACTTAGATGTCTGCAAGGCAGGTGTATGCACATAAGAAGAAAAAATCCAACTCTAATATTGAGACCCAGACAGTGGAGCTGAAGAAAGACAAACTGTCTGGAGTTTCAGGTAGAGAAAAAAGTCGGGAAACCTGAATCAAAGAGCAATGCTGGTTACAACCTGGTAGCCTGGACAGTGAATTTAAAAAGAGCACAGCTCCGGTTGCTGCTATTTCTTCCCTTTGGGACATAATTCTGCCCTGATTTATGCCAACGGGAGTTTTGCTATTGACTTCAAGAGGGACCAGAATCAGGCACTTTGTCTGCTCCAGACCTGACTGTTTTATTTGGAAATATAACTTTTTAAAACACACACTTTTCTCTTAAAAAGCTACAAAGTAGGGCAAGTAATTACATTAGGCTCAACCTGAAGCTCCAGAGAATTTATACAAAGGCTGCTTGGCTCTTGCCAACTTTCACGATTACAGTTTTACTAGCACCATATGCAGCACTACCTTACCTGCTTGTTTCACTTTGTGAACTCATGGGGGGCTTGGCTGGTTAGTTGTGGAGGTTTTTTTTGAAAGGGAGAATGCAATATCCACAAACAAAAGCTCCAGGGAGCGGGGACCAGCTCGGTGGCCCATATGGTCTCAGTATCAAAGCAATAAGAGATGGATCAGGTCTGTTTGCTCAGCAACCCCATCCTTTTTGCAAACGTGCAAAAGTTGGCTCAGGAAAAAAACGCTCTTTGGGGTGGTTTCTGTTGCTTGCTGTCATGCAAGAAACTGTGAAGTCAGGTTTCCGGTGTTACCTCAAGCGCTCCTGTGGCCAAAAAAGGAGCTGCAAGGTAGGGAGAGGACTGGCTGTGTCAGCTCTGAGACTGTGGAAAGGTTAGGGATGGTTTTCTGCAAACAGTCAGGAAAGGGTTTCTGCAGAGGAGAGTTTTCATCGGAAAAATCTAATCCTGTGATTTTCACATGACTAATTCCAATGCAGGAGAAGAACCAAATGCAAATTATGTGTACAAGGCTTCACATAAAGAACAAAGCGGAGGTTATTTTCCAACAGATAGCTTTGCTAAGGCAGAGTAAAAGTTGGTGAGGGATTTGTCACCACTGGACTTCAAAGTAAGGTGGCATCTTGCTGGAGGATGAGTTTTGAAGACCAAAACCACTTGCAGTTCCCTCAGGCTTGCCCAGAATGGACCTTCTGCTGCACCTGGCTGGCAAGATGGAGCTCAAGCTCACCTGCACCATGCCATGAAGTGGCATGTAAGCGCTAACACCCATGACAGTCATATTTTTGCTTCATCCTAGTGAAAAATGCCCTGCCATCAAGCCAACTCGGCATCTGGCTCTGCTAATATCCTCTAAGACTGCTGTACTTCACTGCATTAGAGAGGCTTGATAGGCCTTCTGGTTGAGTTGTCCTCCCCTCCTTGGGAAACAGACAAGTACCTGGTGTGCCTCACTTGAGGGCTAAGTTGTGTAAGCTCTGCAAAGGGCAGACCATGATCTTTTTTAGCCCTAAAGATTGTTATCTGTAAGGTAGGCAATGAGAGGCTGTCAAGATGAAGCAGTTTTAGATGGAGCAGAGAGGCAGGGAGCAGACAAGGGAAGAAAGAGCTGGAAAAGGAAGGCAAAGGAGGTAAACTCCAAGAAGTTTCAAGTTGTTTCTCAGAAATGGGTTTCATGATTAAGTACAGTGTATGGATAACTTCTGTGGACTCAAAAGAAGATCTAATGTATTGAAGAGATCCATCACTGGGCTCCAATCTGTTGCAAAACAAGGTTTTCTCTTCAGAAGACAACTTGTATTGGCTACACCTAGAGCCAGAAAGAAAAGTCAAAGGATTTGTGAGAAAAGATTAAAGGTTTGAAATTGAAGGTGCAGCTTTCAACCTCATTTGGAGCCTCATACGGATTGGTCCACAATGAGACTGGGGGCATTACTGCCAGTACATCTCCTTGCCATGCACAAGTACCTTGAGCCATGACTACTACAAGGCACAAACATGTGGAAGTCAGGCATCGGTGGCTTTAAGACGCTGGCTAGCTAAGGCTGACAGGTTTTGTTGTAAACTTGTGGCTGAACCCTAGCATAGCCTAATGCACACTTAGGAATGCGCTGGGTCCAGCCCTCAGGAGCCAGGAGCCGGCAGAGCTGCCCTCCCTCTCTCTCTGTCCAGGTGAACTGACTGATGGTTTAGGACATGCTTCTTTCTTCTCTGAAAAAAAGGAACACCGAATCACAGAAATGTCAGTTTTCACAGTCTTCACAGGTTGGAAGGGACTTTTCAGATCATCAAGTCAAACCATACACACAAAAAGTGCCAAAACACCAACCCCCCACCCCCCAAAAAACCCAAATCACCCAAGCCAACAATCTCGGGCACTAGAGCATGCCCTGAAGTGCCATGTCTACACATTTCTTAAATACCTCCAGGGTTGGTGACTCCACCACCCCCCTGGGCAGGCCATTCCAGTGCCTGACCACCCTCTCAGTAAAGTAATTCTTCCTAACATCTAATCTAACCCTCCCCTGCCACAACTTCAGACCATTTCCTGTCATTATTCACGCCAGAGAAGAGGTCAACACCCACCTCTCTACAACCTCCTTTCAGGTAGTTGTAGAAGGCAATGAAGTCTCCCCTCAGCCTCCTCTTTTCCAAACTAAACATGCCCAGGGACTGTTGCATGGGACTGCTAGAGGCCACCTAGTCCAATCTCCCATCAAATCAGAGCTACCACCGACATTATACCATAAAGTCAGCATTTATCTAGCCAAGTCATAAAAACCTCCAAATAGCAGCCACCATCACCTCTCTGGAGCACCTGGTGGAGAAGGTTTTCCTAATGGCCAGCCTGAACCTCCCAATGCTCTGTGTGTGGCCATTGCCTCTTGTTACATCCACTAGCAACACCAAGAACAGCTTGGCTCTGTCATCTTTGTAAACTGCTCTTCAGACAGCCACAGGCTGCTGTTTGATCACCCTTTGGGCTCCTTTTCACCAGGTGCTACAAGCCCAGCTCACTCCACATCTCTCACAGTATACCTGCACTCTAGGCCCTGGATCACGGTGGCAGCCCTCTCCAATTGTTTCCACAGCCCCCGTGAAGCAGGGGTCCCAAAAGTGGATGCTGTACTCCACCAGTGCTGGGTAGGAGAAAGGGAAGTGCACGGTGCCAGCTATTTCAGCCATAGCTTCATTTAGTGGGCCAATGCATGGTGGGGGCATCACCATTCTTCCATCCACATCCCCACTGCTGGCTGTCAAAGGGGTCTAACCAGTGGAGATAAACTAGGAGAAAGAGGGCAGTTTCAGTTACAGCTGATCCTTTGGTGTCAAAGCACCAGAGAGCCCCCTCCTGGGGATCTGCAGATAATTAGCCATGCTTATTCAGTTAACCAGAGCAGCGCCCGCCTTTCGTCGTCGAATTCATATTTCAGCCCAAGACTTACCCAAACATAGGTTTATATGCCAATTTCCTTATAGTAAACCCCTCACTGCATGTTGTTCATCTGTATCAAGCAGTGTACATGTAAGAGTAGGCTAATATTCCGTATATATTACCAACTTTATGAGTTCAAGAATTACAATGTGCTTGCTTTATTTAGGTGGTAAAGTTTTTTAATGAGTCTGGAGGGTCCTTTACATAAAAGTAGTGACTCTACCTTGGAATCTCTTTCCATGTTTATTAGAAATGTGTTTTACTTTACTGTGAAAAAAGCCAAGGAAACATGCAGCCTTAAAGTCTAATGAAGTAGTTACTCATGCAGTCAAAGTTCATAAATTTTAAATACATTTAATTTATAAATTGAAAACATAGCTTGCACTGGCTTTTTCAAGATTATTGCTTGCCACGGGGGTTTTAGGATAGTTGCCTGGCCAGGCTTGTTACCTCTTTCCTTTCAAGGCTGAGACTGGATCTTCGTGATTTGCTGACATTCATTCTGATGTTTTTGTTGTTTTTTTTTGTTCCCCCTAGGAAAGGGGAATTCAGGGAAGGGGGGAAATGAAGATGCTAGCTCCCCTCTTTTGCCCTCTGCAGTCCTCGGGTTGCTCACCTGTGCCTGGGGAGCTATTCTGGCTGCACACACGCTGCCATAAGTTGTCCCACTTGCAAAGCAGTCTTGGGTACAAAATGTACCATGGGGATGCCTGGTAGTTGGCCGTGCCCTGCCTGCATCAGGAGGAGGCGAGAGGAAGGTGACAGCCTTTTGCCAGCTGGGATTTCCACCAGAGGTCCCACAGGGCACCCTGCCTCGTGCCAGCGCAACCGCAAAGTGAGCTGGCTGATGGCTGCAGGATCGCTGCTTGTTGACTCAGAGTAACAGGAGGTCAGCTCTGGAGCTTCCAATAACTTTAGGGGGATGTTACAGAAATGGGAATGTGCCCTACGATGGGGGAAAGCCTCAAGCCCACAAGACCTAGAATAGTGGTGTTGGTATTTAACCACTGTAACTTTAGATTGGCATCAAAAATCCTCTCAGGCTTCTTTTAGTGATACAGCAATGCAGCTGAAGTAAAAATGGGTAGCTGGGCTCAGCCTCCTCGCTTCCATGCCCCCAAAGCAGTCAATTATACCCAAGCCATTTCAGAAAGATACTTCTCTTACCTGGCCTTCAGTGATGGACGTGCCACAAGATCCCTCGTCTGAGTACTCTCCAAGTCCCTGTTCTAATACTTAAAATGATTTTTGCTGTGTATAACTCGCATAAGGGCCACTTCTGTGTGGCTCATCCAGACAAATCCATTCTCAGCCACGCAGGCACCTCAAAGGACTTCTGCAAAAGGTGGCTGCATGATGATGCCCTGATCCAACTGATGTCCCTGCTCTGCCCCACCACTTCTCCCACCTCCTCCCTCCACAAGCCCCACAGCCCCACACACACCAGGCCCAGCCAGCACTGGGAGCGGGGCCATTAATTGGAAAGGGGAATTGAGAAGCACCAAAGCTTATCACCAGGCAGCGAGGGAGAGTTCAGCAGTGGTCCTGGGCGCCTGGCCCAAGGTCTGGAGAGGTTTGGCAGCCTTTCGTTTGGTGGCAGGGGATGGACACGCATGGCTGCTCTGCTCAGAGTGGGCACCGTCATGGTTGAAGCTGAGGGACGGCTCGCCGTTTTCTGCCGGGGTTACCAAGGCCACAGAGAGCAGCATGGGAGCAGGAAACCAGTGTTTTGGGGGTTGCCTTAGGCACTGCTTCTTGGCTTCTGAAGTGCCACCACGTGCTATCACTACGCACACAGAAGTAGCAGCAGCTATTTTCTCATATATCTTTTACTCATTAACCGAATAGTCTAAATATAGCCCCAACTTAGCACTAGTGAGAGATGGTGGGTGCCCTCTGTGTTCGGGTCTTTGCTGACTGCCTACCTGCAGCGCTGGTTTTCCGCACCAAATCCTTCCCTTTGCCAGTGCCACGTCAGGCGCTCTCTGTTTCTCAGCCCTGGGGAGGACAAATAATTTACATTAGAGGTTGCTACCACACGATCAGGAAAAGCACACAACCCCAGGAATGAACTCAGCTCCTCACGTGCCATGCCCTGTGTAATCCAACCCTCCGTTCCTGGGCCGACTCCAGACCAGATATCGCTCCTGTCCGGCTGTTTGGATAAACCAGGTTCTTTGTGTGGCCGACACAGGTAAAACCCAGGAGTTCAAAGCCTGGCTCCTTTTGCAGAAGTTGTTCCCACACATTACCCAGGATGGGTCCATCGGGAGCTCCCCAGTTCCAGCAGAGGAGGATTTAGTCTTACCAGGGGGTTAAGATGGAAAGTATTGCCTTTGCTGGGGAGGCTGGGAAACTTTCAGGATGTATCAGGGATATCTGATGTGCTCATAGTCTGTGTCCTTGACTTTGGCCTTGCCATGATGTCAGGCAGTAGTATCCCCACACCTGCCAACCACTCCCTGCCAACCTACGCTTACCCCTTCACTCAGTAATTTATTCAAAATAGCGGGCAAGTGTAGAGAAGGGAAGGTACCTCGTGTCCTTGTGTGGATTTCAGGCTACATCTCAGACGTAGTTTCTGCAGGAGCTATGTGTACATCACTTTTCACACTTCCCTAAGAATTTAAAAGGATGGTCAAGGGAGAAAAGTGAAATGCAGATTTGCACTTCGTCTGACCAAGAAAAAGCTTATGGATGTTTAAAGGTTTGTTGCCACATATGGTTGTGACCTCTTGCATGTTGAAACATGATGTCACTTGTCAGCTTATTATTGATGGCATTTTTTGTCCATTCTCAACAAAATAGGCTTTTTGATACAGTAAAAATTCTAGATAGTCTCCAAAACTCCTTGGAAGAGCAGCCTACCATGAGACTTGGTAATCTTTCTACAGGAATTCCTCAGCTCATCTGTCTCAGCTCAATTTCCCTTCCTAAATGGAAGACCACACTTCCCTACACCTTGGATTCCTTCTACTACAATACTCGAGGCAGCATTTTATAGAGAGATAAAAGCTTTTAAGTGGCATGATATCCTCATCAGAAGTAATTTGCCTTTTAGTGAACGACCTCTCATCCACCCTCACTCACCCTCGGATAATTTTTCTCAGTAGCTGGAAATCCAACTCTCCATTTCTTCTCTTGGGATAACAATATGAGAGAGAAAAAAAAAAATATCAGTGAGAAAATATTTGGTGACAAAGCCAAAGGAATCACGTTCTTTTGAGACAAAACTCTCTTTACTTACAGCTGAGTAGAAAGAGATTAAGCTATAAGGAATCCGGGCTCCTTGCCAATTCATCCCCATCTGCTCGTCAGGAACAAATGCTTCATTATTTGGCTCAGTGAGGGAGCAAAGAGCAGGAGAGAGGGCAGCCGGGCTTGGCCATGCCTTCCTGCAGGTGCTTCCCCACCCACAGGAGCTGTCCTTGCCTGGGACCTCCAGCACTAATGCTCCATGCTGGAGGGAGAGGGCCGGGGCTGGCTTGCCAGCAGAAGTGGGCACCGTTTAGGAGAAAAACATCTGGATAAAAGAGAAATGAATGAAGATGGATACGTGAAGCTTTAAGGAAAACAAAGGCAGGTGTAGGAAATCAAGAAAGTCAAGAATAAGAGAAATTTTCAGTGTCCCTGTGATTGATCTCACAGGCACATTGTGTCACAGAGCTAGGGGCTGAGAGACTATTGGGGGCTGTAAGCAATTGGAAGAGGTGGTAGTTCCTGGAGCTGTTACTGTGCCACCAGTATACCATGAAAAATGTGAACAACTACAAGAGCCCCAAGTACCACATATCTTTACCACAGCAGCAGCATCAGTCTCTTTCTGCATCTTGTCCCACATATGAGAAAGCAAGCTGAAATGCTGAGGAGCCTTGGGTGAGTGGCAGACTGTTGCCTGACACCTGCATTTGGGAGCTGCGGAAGTCTGAGCCGAAGTATCTGCTGGATGGTTTGATGCCTGTTTCAGTGTCAGGTGATATGAAAACTGTTTGGACCACAGGGCATCTTGATGCCCATTTGGTAGCTGGTAACAAGCACAGTGCCCCAGGGGTTGATGCTGGTGCCAGTATCATTCCTTGTTCTCACCAAAGACCTGAATGAAGCGACAGAATGCAAATCTGTAAATGCATCATCCTCAGACAAATCCGTGGATACTACTAAGCTAAGGGAGTAGCTGACAAGTGGAATGGTAGAGCATCAACACATAGATCTTGAAAAGCTAAGGATTGTGCCAGCAGAAATCCCACCAAGTTCAACAAGGAGACGTGAAAAGTTCTACTGTTGGGACACAATAATCCCAAGCTGGGAAGGAAGAGCTCTGCTGAAAAGGTCCTGGGGACTACGGTGGGTGACAAGAGGAATATGAGACTATGGTATGATCTCATTGCAAATAACTGCAATTTGCATGTTCAGCAGTGTTGGATGGAGGGCGGGCAAGAGGTTGAGCTGGACACCTGCGTGGCACTGGTGGGTCTGCAGGTGGAGTACAGCAACCTCTTTTGGGACTCCTGCTTTAAGGGGGATGTGGGAAAACTGGACAGGTCCCCATAAAGACTGCCACCATGGTCCAGGGTCTGGTGTGCAGATGTAGTGTGAGAGAGGTGGAGAGAGCTGGGCTTGTTTTGCCCGGTGAAGAGGAGCCAAAAATGTGATGGAACAAGAGCCTGCTTCTGCCTGTAAAGCAGGTACAAAGACAGCAGAGCCATACTCTTCTTGGTGGTGCCAGAGGACATAACAAGAGACAATGGCCACAAATGGCTGATGAAGAGGTTCAGGCTGAACATTAGGAAAATTTTCTCCACCAGGTGCTCCAGCGAGGTGATGGTGGCTCCTCTTTGGAGGCTTTTCATGAGTTGGCTGGACTTAATGGTACAATACTGGTGGTAGTCCTGCTTTGAGTTGGGTGACCTCCAGGGTCCCACCCAAACAACATTTTTGCAATTCTGTGGTCTCATTTCTTGACCTAAAACCCCTCAATGTAGGTACTGGGCTACTTCACTCGCATGGATGAACCTTCAGAAAAGTTGCAAACAATGCAACACTTACATAGAGGAGTAGATACATAACCTTCTGCCATCCAAACACGTCACCCACCTCAGCGCACTGGATGCACGGGTTGTATATTCAGCTGCACGCATTTTCCAGTCACACAGATCACACAAATATAATTATGTCCTTTATGAAGCCTTTCCCACAGCACCAAAGGTGCCGAAGCATTAGCAGACTCAGCTGCTGATTGTCTGTAATTGCTTCCAGATTCACCACTCTTGGCAGGCAGGCTGAGCCATCACAGATTGCTCTTTTGGTTTTGGGGTTGTTTTTTTTGTTGGTGGTGGTGGTGGTGGTTTGGGGGTCTTTTGTTGTTTTTTTTCTTTTTTTGGCTTGCAAAACTCCTGGAGCACACAATGTGCTCCAAACACTAAGAGGCTCTACAGCCAATATAAATCCATAGCCTACGCTGTCGTATGTGCTGCCAGCCCACCAGACTATCACTCTGCACTCACTCAGTCTATATGAAGGAGGAGCAGTATATATCCATGCTGAAACAGCACTGGAAAACATCCACATGCAACATACTGACCAGCGTACCCAGTTTGAGTATCTGCAAATACAGCTGCAGCACCATGTAATGTCAGAATACCAATCACCCTTTCCACACTTTAATTTTCTGTTATTTTAATTTAGGACATCAAGCGTTCTGCACGTTACAAAGTCATACTATTTAGGAGACCACTTAATCTGGGCGGGGGGATAAAAAATAATAATAAAAAATTAAATTATAATAATAATAAAAAAATATGTCTTGCAAAAATCTTGGCCCTGACAGATTTTGGGTTGTGTTACCTTTCCATTTTCTTAGGCTATACTGCCCTGTATTCCTGCCACCCAAATCCAAGAACGGCAAACAAGCCCCTTTTGTGTAGTGCAAAGCAACCTTTGCAGACCTACCAGCCACACAGGAGTGTTTATGGATGATTTTCATTGTAAGTATCCTGGGAGCTGCCTTGTTTGCAAACTCATACGCCAGGTGAGAATCTTTTCACTACAGCCTCTATTTGCTGCTCCCGCCTGTCTGTGCAGTGATCATGCACAGCATGACAAGTGACCCTCCCAGGGAACGTACTGTAATTTTCAGAGGAAAAAAAAAAGGTCATGAAGAGAGTCATCATCTTTTCACCAGAACTTCCCAAGCTGTCTCCTTTCTATGTAAATAACAGGCCTGGATTTTTTCACATCTGATCAACTTTCCTCCCACCAAGTGTAAATTGAAGTGGCAGTTTTGTGTTTATCTGTAATCTATGTAACCTCATTATCTTTGGTGAGATACAGAAGACATACAGCAGAATGTAATTTGAAATTTCCAACATTCCTCTGGTTTACAATGAATTTATAACACAGAATAACACAGATTCTCCTGGATGATGTTTTACCTCAACTTTTGACATCCTAATCCCATTGATTGTTAATTTAGACTAAATTCCATCCTGCTACTGATTGGGACAGACGGACAAAAATTTTTAAGACATGTAAAGTAATGCTTTAAAAAAAGATCTCCATGGAGAACTTATGCAAAAATCAATTGAAAGAACCCCTGCTCCTGGTGCACTCTTTTTCCTGAATTTTCTAAGCATTCCTAACAAGTCAATTTGCAAAGGGCAACAGGGACACCTAAGAAAGACATTTAATTACAAATGAGGGCAAATATCATTATTAAACCAGTTTCTGGGTGGGAGCTGTCAAAACTACATCTTGTAGTCCACCCATTAGAAAGATGTGCATCTTGATTTATTTTTTTAGTCATTCAAATTTGGGTACCTAGAGACTCTACCCTCTAGAATATAAAAGGGAACTTTATTATGGGAGGAGTTGCAGTGGGATTGTGCACTTTTCTCCCTCATTTGAGAAAACAAAAAGCTTCATGCAAAGGATCTTAATTATTTTTTCAGCATAGAGCAGGTTTGCATTTACTGATCTGGCAAATCAGGTTCTATTTACAGTCACAAACGATTTCTCTGAAGACCAAGGCACTCGCATGAAACTACAACACTAGACGTGTAATATTGTGTTGGTTTTTTATTTTGGACCTTTTTTTGTTATTCTCAGAGGGGAAAATATTACCCCATTTTGTGCTTTCTTCCCTCTCCACGCTTCTTTCTTCCTCTTCTGCCTTCTACATGCTTGCCTGATCCCTTGCCTCCTTCTTCCCCACTTTACAGTAGTTTAATGAAGACCACATGTCCCTAGTTTGCCCATGAGAGTGCCATGTGGGCCAGTGTTAGAAGGTTTCCTTGTACTGCCTGCAAGCCGCTTTTTACACCATCTTTTTGACCATCAGGTCATTTTCCTAGGTGGCCACACCTGCCTCTCCCCAGTCTTGCTGAGAGCCTCCTGCATCAGGCCGGTTTTTCATTGCACCTTCAGTGGCTCTTTTAGGAGCCGACAGTTCTCCCGGGCTCCCTTTCCCATTAAAATTCCTTTCCACAAGACTGCATTTACCAATTTTTTAAGGGGGTTGAAGTCTTCTGGTTTAAGTTCATTAGTCCATTGCTTTCACTCCCTTCTCTCCTGAAACATGACAGCTCTGCTGATTTGTGATCTTTTCCACCCAGATCACCTTCCTCCAGCAGCGGCCTCTCAACCAGTTTTCCCACATTAACCAGCAGCAAACCGCAAGCCACCAGGTACAGCTTCATATGCCTCACCTCATTGAAACAAAAAGCCACTCTTTATCCACAAAACTTCAGGGATGGGTTACACAGTGCAGTCACATGCTGAACATTTATCTAGGACAGTTTCCACTGCTGTGGGATGTATCCTACAGGACACAGAGGTATCACTTTCCTCTGTCCTGTGCTGCACATGAGGACCTGGTGCAAGGTATCAGCTCGCTGTGGCTGAAGCAGGATCCTTGCAGCTCTGCAATTAGCCTCCTAGTCTCCATGCAAGCAAATTCCCTAGGAGCAGGAAACCACCCCAGACGCTTCAACTTTGTGCTGTCCCCCGTTCCCCATAAGCCCTAGGATGTACCTGGCTGGAAAGAGACAGGCCTGTGACCTTTAAAGCTGCATCAACATCCCAGTCCCTGAATCAATGGGCTTCTTTCCCCAGTAACAGGCAGTCAGGCACTCAAGGGTGGTTCCTGATTTTGCAAAGTTGTCACTTTGGATGCTGAATTTCCCTCTGAAGTAAAGGGAAGAGGCATCAGGCACCCAGCAACACTGAAAGTCACACACAGGTTGGCTTAGGAAAGGGAAAATAAATAAATAAATATACATATATATATATATATATCTCAAACCCCATAAAAATCAAGGCACACATTTCTGAAATGCAGACTTTAGAGAAAGAGGAAAAAAGAAATTTTGCCTGGATTTCTCCCAGAAAAGCCTCTATAATTCTCTGTTAGGCTGAAGATCATGAAAATTAGCTTTTAGCTTTACCCACACCATCTTACATAGTATTTTAAACATAAGATTATTCACCATAATTTTTCACTTCTAACCACAAATTTCTTTTACTTCTAAGTGTAAAGTTTTAGAGAGCTAAGTAAAGCTCTTTTAAGTGCCAAATTCCCTGAGAGTTAGGGGGCTGGCTGTACCGAATGACCATTACCGTTTAGCACGCCTCCCGCTTCTTGCCGCTCTCTGTCCTGTTTTTGCTTTTCTCTGACCATTTATTACCTTCTTTCCTTTCCCCACTTTCCGTTCCAGGCTGTCAAGGAGAGAGCAGCGTCAGGCTCCCGCAATGAAATGCTTCACCTGGGGAGCCTGCTGAGAGAGAAATTGATAAAGGACAGCACCAGCCCAGGCAATTTCACTCACAGCGGGCACCGGCGGGTGAAGCACTACCATAAAATGGAGCAAGGTTACTCGCCCGCCACTTCCCAACACAACTCACCAGCTGATAGCTCCTTCTTTCATGATCTTTTCTCCCGTCTCCCGCCAGGCACTGCTTGCTCTGACCCCATCACAAGAGGCAGGAATGGGCCATGTAAGACTAGGATTTGCTAGCGAGGACTGAGCCCAGGTAAATGCTCCAAACGTTGAATGCTCAGCTGAAGCGTGGCTCAGCCACAGGACCACTAGAGGCCTTTCTCAGGCCATCTTCCCACCAGTGGCATCCCAGGGAGTATGCCTATGGCCCCACCAGCCTCACCAGGTACCATACAAGTGCTATAGAGCTGTCACCACTGCAGCCACCTGATGGAACAAAGGCAACTTGTAGCTGTTTCTGTAGCAGCTGGTAAGGGTAACAGCCTGATGCCCAGTGTAATATAGGACAACCCATACAATATTTTAGCTGGTGGGTCTCACAGATCTTATTCTGTACATGTTAGGTCCCAAGGGGTAGGGATGCTATCACCCAGTTTGCCCCAGTTTGGCTTTCTCCACTATTTGAAAATCCCGTATATTAGAGGACAGCTTTTCATCAGCTCTGGATTTTTTTATTTTGATAGAAATGTTCCTCAGAGCTTGATCGATCCCACTGCTGAGGTTTTTCCCTCAGACGGGTTAGTGGGAGGAGCAGTCCTGAGAAAAGCATGGGGACGCAAGGCATGAAACTGGTCTCTGCCACCTACCCTTATGCAATACAGGGAGTAGCTTAAAAGCTCCAGAATTGAAACAAATAGAAAGATTTTTCTTATGTAATCCTTCATTTATTCACCAAGGCAATTTTGCTGTTTCATACTTGGGACTAAAATCATTTAAAACTCAAAAAGGCTTAAGCCTTTAAGGGAAACAGTCACGGTCGCAGTTAGATCACAGTGACAAACAGGATAAAAAACGACGACAGACAACCTTCCCATACTCCAGGGCATATAATGCAAAGGATTATTGGGAAACTCCCTTTCTAAACAGTGCTCTATAGCCCTTGCTAGAGACCTGAATACCGGGCAGTGCCAGACAGCTGGTAGAGTGATTCCTATAGTACTGATAGGGGGAAATCATTATGACAAATACTTCTTCTGTGAGTCAAAAAATACCCATCGTACCATTCAAGGACTGAAATTAAGACCCAAGAAGCACAGTGCAAACTCAAGGTACCTGAACACTCGGCTCCTAATTTGGCACATAATTCCCAATCGAAATTAGTGGGAAAATAGGAGTCTCAAAAGGATTTAACTGCCTTAATACACTGTTCTTGTCTAGATTTCCAGCAGCTGCATCCCGGATCAGGTCTGCAGCCCTTGCTGTGTTGTTCCAGAAGGCTTCCCATAATCTGAATTTCATAAACGTGACTTGCTTTACAACAGTGCAAAATTCACCACCAGGAACTGGACTTGGGTAAAGATCTTTGTCAACAAATGTAGCTGATTGCATGTGTTAATACGTCATGTGCTGAAGGATACGGGGCAGGGACAGAACGCTTCAGAAATATCACCACAAATTAACTGCTAGTAACCAGATGGTGTCTGCGTGCATGTTCTCACTTAAGGGCTAGAATCAGTTCAATATAAGTATTTACACAACATCTATCTTTTTTTCTTTTTCCTTGTTAAAATCTAGTTTAACTCTTGTTAAAGATCCTGAACAACCTCTTCATGAAGGAAAAAAAAATACGGATTCTTCTTCTCCCAGTTAATTGAAAACAGTGATCACCAAGAGTGATATTTAAAGCTTGGAACTGCAGTGAAACTATTAATAACTGACCATGCTGAACAGTTAACCAGCTCAATTGATGTGAGGCTCATACAGCTATAAGGAGAAAGCATTCCCTTTTGGTTTATTCACAAACATATTCTACTTTTTCCTGTATAAATACTTGTTTCTTCCCAATCCCTATAATTGGTAGTAATGTGATCAGCAATTATATTATTACACACTGAGGGCTGAACAAGCTAATTGGTACAGCCTGAACCAGACCCGTTCCAAACCTGGGAGAGGTGAGCCAGGCAGGCAGCGATCTTCCCACACTTTCTTTTGTGCTGGTTTACAGTTCACCAGGGACCTCACAGAAACCTGTAGCAACTTAAAGCAACTGTTTACCTACAGCAACTGCTGAAGAGAGTCATAAATCCAGTTACTCCCAAGGCCATTAGATCTCAGGCCGCACTACCTGGAGCTACGTGCCCCCTCTCCCCCCTGGAGGAGTCTGGTTTCTGTTTGCTGCAAGGCATCGCCATGTCCCTCTTGGCACACTCATTTCTCCAAAGGCTTTGCCCCACTGCCTTGGTACAGAAGTCAGCCAAGCTGGACTTAGCCTTAAATATACAGTGCTGCCTGTATAATTGTCTCGGCATTTTCTTTTGAGATTAAATTCAGCAGCCATTTTTACTTGACAGAGATGTCTTTGCCTATTTTATTCATTCAGCCCTCTCTCTTTTTAATTTGGCAACTCAGGTGTCAGATGGCACTTTTCTAGCACCACATGAAATAGCGAGGAAAAGGACGCAGGCCTCTATAATACACCAAAAGCCTGAAAGGATTTGTGTTAAATATTAATTTGAAGCTGGTCATAAAGTCAAGGGAGGTGCTGAATCTAATTCCCAAACAAAGATTTTTTTAGGAAAAAAAAAAAGCCCCAAACCCCTAGAGACTTGCAAATCATAAAAGCAAATAAAGGCAGGAATGGCACCACCAGATGAGTTTCTACACGTGTTACTAGTCCGAACACTGCACTGTTTACTTAGGTTGTGAACTGGCAGCCGTTCAAGAAGATAGGCTTTTCCTGGAATGCTGCAGCTCTACTTTGACCCAAAGGAGAAACACTTCACATGTCACCAAGCCCTGCAGGGTATTCACAGGTTGCAGCATGGTTGCTGCAATGGTCCCGTGCTACAGGAAGCCATGCCTTGGGAAAGAGGGAGGAAAACCAGCAGGATCACTGCCCTGGTGCCTTGTGGACAATGCTGCCATCCGTCTGTGTGGGCAGAAGGCTTCTCATGCCATGCCTCTGCTCCCACCAGTCCCACAGGTAACATGGTCAATGACACGTTGCTAATGCCATGAAAGCATAAGGTCCACAAAAGGACTTGGATGTGTTCAACTTCCACTTCAGGAGCAGAGCCATAGCCCTGCTTTGCTGTCAGCTCACCAAGGAGGCACATAGACCCCTCTGTTTCCAGGCTCAAAGCTCCCTAAAGGTTGTCTTCCAATCACTCGCAAAAGTACCTTACGTTTAGCAGGACTGTGTTGCTCAGATCTCCTCGAGGCAAAGTAACATCAGTCTTCACAAACCACAGTCCTTCACCTCTTTCATCTACGAGAAGTTCTCAGACACGCTTGATACACCTGCTGGGTGGGAAATCGTTAAGTTCGTACAGCCACCTGGGACTTGAATTCAGCTTCCACTTCCACCTGATGAGGTCCTCACCCATACCTGTTGCTTTCTAGAAAAATGACCAAACTGGAAGTCTAGGGGCTACTTAACAACAGCAGGGGTTTTTCCCCAGATATGAAATTTGTCATTAAGCTATTAGTGCTGATTGACTGAAGAGAGAAAAAGAGCATGCTCATTTACAAAACTCTGGATTTTAGTTGTTAGGGGAGCTCATCTGCAAGAAGGGAGATTTGGGTTTCAGGCCACAAATAGTTTATACAAAATATTTTTAAAAGGGCTTTGACGCTGTCCCCCACAGCATTCTCCTGGAGAAGCTGGCCAATCAGTGTGTAAAAAGTGTACTCTTCACTGGGTAAAACATACTGGCTGGATGGCCGTGCCCAGAGAATTGTGATTTCACCCATTAGGGTGAAATCTTGTTGGCAGCCGGTCACCAGTGGTGTCCCTCAGGGCTCAGTGCTGGGGCCAGTCTTGTTTAATATCTTTACTGATGATCTGGATGAGGGGTTTGAGTGCACCCTCAGTAAGTTTGCAGATGACACCAAACTGGGTGGGAGTGTTGATCTGCTTGAGGGTTGAAAGATTCAACAGAGGGACCTGGACAGATTGGATCAATGGGCCCAGGCCAATTGTATGAGGTTCAATCAGGCCAAGCATCGGGTCCTGTACTTTGGTCACAACACTATAGGCTTGGAGAAGTGTGGCTGTAAAGCTGCCCAGCAGAAAAGGACCTGGCAGTGCTGGTGGACAGCTGGCTGAACATGAGCCAGCAGCATGCCCAGGTTGCCAAGAAGGCCTTGTATCAGGAATAGTGTGGCCAGCAGGAGCAGGGAAGTGATCATACCCCTGTACTCAGCACTGGTGAGGCCTCACCTCGAGTACTGTGTTCTGTGCTGGGCCCCTCACTATAAGAAGGCCATTGAAGTGCTGGAGCGTGTCCAGAGGAGAGCTACCGATCTGGTGAGGGGTCTAGAGAACAAGTCCTGTGAGGAGAGGCTGAGGGAACTGGGCATGTTTAGTTTGGAAAAGAGGAGGCTGAGGGGAGACCTCATTGCCCTCTACTTCTACCTGAAAGGAGGTTGTAGAGAGGTGGGTGTTGGCCTCTTCTCCCAAGTGAATAATGACAGGACCAGAGGAAATGGTCTGAAGTTGCAGCAGGGGAGGTTCAGATTAGATATTAGGAAGAATTACTTTACTGACAGAGTGGTCAGGCACTGGAACAGCCTGTCCAGGGAGGTGGCTGAATCACCATCCCTGGAGGTATTTAAGAAACACGTAGATGTGGCACTTCAGGACATGCTCGAGTGTCTGAGATGTAGGGGTGTGAACGGTCAGACGCAGTGATCTCAGAGGTCCTTTCCAACCATGACAGTTTTGTGATTCTGTGTTCGTGGTAAAGTGGATCATAGAATCGTTTAGGTTAGAAAAGACCTTTAATGTGATCAAGTCCAACCGAGAACCTAACCCTGCCAAATCCACCACTAACCACGTCCCTCAGCATCACGTTTACGCTCCAGGGACCGGTGTGACAGCCACTTCCCAGGGCAGCCTGTTCCAGTGCTTGATAACCCTTTCAGTGAAGAATGCTAGTTGTGTCCAGTTAGAACCCTAAACATTTTGCAGTAAACTATTATTCTGCACTTCTGGTACTAAAATCACATCCACTGAATTGTAACCTGTGGCTGTAAATACTTGGAGTGGGGGAAAACAACTGTGTGCTTGCACCCTCCACAGCAAGGAGTATTTACTCCACAGCGAGTGGAACAGACCCACAGCTTGGCTGCTAAGGCACTACAGTGAGACAAGCAGGCTTCTCTGCCCTCTGGCAGGGAAGGGAAGATGCTGGGAGAAACTACTAGCCACTGAAGGGTAGGGTACAGGGGACTTTCAAGAGTTTGTTTCTGAAAATGAAGAACCAAATGATGACACTGTGAATCCCCCAAAGGAGGAGGCACCCCTCACAGCACAGAAGGAAGCTGCAGAAGGTGAGAACCACCACAGTAATAGCAAGTTATTCACAACAGTCTCTGGTCACAAAAAGAACAGTAATCTTTTTCAAGGAGTGACACATTTTCCCAGCAGTCGCTGACCACTCTACATTGTTGTCTTTGTATTTTCTTATCACAGGAATTTCTCATGAAAAAACCCAGGCTGCTCTTTCACTTTGGCTTCTGTTGGTTCATTAATCTCTGAAACTGTAATTTTTCCTGTGTTTTATTTCAGTCTTACATAACCTTGGGATTTCTGATGATAAAACCTGTGATTCTTGTTCTTCTAGTACTTAAACCACACCTCCTGAGTTGTAACCTATGGCTGTAAAACCCACAGCAGGCGAATTTAAGCAGAGAAATTATCAAGTAAATTCCCACTGAAGTTCTCATTAAATTAGAGAAGATGGGATTTGCTCTGGCTGAAAATGGATCTCAAGGACCATGGCCATTCCTGGGGTTATAACTCATGGTTATAGCTGCTCCAAAAGAGTTGCTCTTTGGAGTTAGTAACTACAACCTGTTTTTCCATGTCACCTTTGTAGAGCAGAGAGGAGGGAGCATCATAGCACACAGCATCACATCCACTGAAGTGCTCTTCAGACCAACTGGCAGAGCAGCCTTTAAAATCACTTTGAGTCAGCAGGTTTTGTAGTCACGAAGGCAGAGATGAGGGATTTAAACAGATCACAACGCACACCGCAGCTCCTACTCATCACACAGCTTTTGGAGCGTTCTCAAGGAAAATGAGGATTAAATGGGCAAAGCCTTTTAAATATTCTCTCATGCAAAGGAATGGAATTAGGCCCACAAAAGTAATTTGCTTGGAATATTAACCTGGGAAACAGGAGATATGTTTCAACTCCCTTGTGGCAGAAGAGAAACTGAACTCGGGTCATTTACAACCTGATTACCCTAACCACGAGTAATTTTAAATAAAAAGAGGGAACTGGGATTTCTTCTCCAGCTGCGCTTGTCACAAGGCTTGATCTTATAATTGTGCTCTTGGGATCATCTACAGGATGAGACAAGTAGGAATTATATGTAGGAATGAGAAAGGTAGATGAACAACTTAAATTGGAGAGAGAGAGAGAGAGAGTTCAAAAATGTCTAAAGTATAAAACATTATACATTCACATCTATCTGTCAAAAACTAAGAATGGCTTATGTAAAGCAGAAAATATATAAAAATATATTAAAATTACCTTACCTAAGGACTATATCACACGGCCTAGGTGCTTAGGTGCTCAACCCTGTATCTGGTCAAGGCACTGTGTGAATTAGCCCGCCTAGAGCTCCTCCCTGCCACAGGAAGGCTGGCCACTGGTATTTCATTTATTGCTTTCTCAGGCAATGGTACATGGCGTTGCAGGACACAGACCAGACACTCATTTGGACATCCCCACTCACTCCACGGCAACTTTACTGGCAATCCCTTGGCTGCCTGAAGAACCTGGCTATATATAGGATTGCGTGAGCCACAGGTGTACCCCCTAAACCCTGTGATTACAGAACCATGGAATCACAGAATTGTCAAGAGTAGGGAGGGACCTCTAGAGATCACCTGGTCCAACTTCCCTGCTACACCAGGATTACCTACAGCATGTTACTCAGGGCTGCATCCAAGTGGATCTTGAAGTTCTCCAGAGAAGGGGACTCCACAACCTCCCTGGGCAGCCTGTGCCAGTGCTCTGTCACCCTCACCAGGAAGAAGTTTCTCCTCATATTTGAATGGAACTTCCTGTGTTCCCGCTTGTGCCCGTTGCCCCTCATCCTGTCACTGGGAACCACTGAGAAGTGATAAATGGAAAAAAAGGAAATTAAAGATGTTGTAAGAATCGAGGTGATTAGTGGAAACATTGCAACATTTGTAAATACAGTTTTTCACTAGAGGCTGTTACTGGGGTTTCTAAAGCTGCACAAACACGAACTGATGGAAAACACTAGGAAGGAGGGAAAAATAAAACGAGAATCTCAGCAAAATCCACTCCCACATTCATTGTCCAAACAAGGCTTTCTACATCTGCCTCTTCGATGGTGGCAGCCAGCAGTGACACTGAGGGAACCTGGGCCCAAGACTGTTCCCGACATTGAGCTGTAAGGAATGCCCACCACTGCCAACGTGTGTGTGTGTCTGTCTGTCTGTCCCCGGCTCCGCTCAGCCACCAGTAGATCTTGCCTCAAGCTCAGTCCTAAACCGTGAATATTGTCTAGAGCAAACCCCTTGAGAGGTAAATAAAATAAATATTAAATAATTTCTTTTTTAAAAAAGACAAAAGATATCTACAAAACAGTAAGGACCGCTGAGCAGCCGCGAAAACAGCGCGGCCTGACAAGGAGCGCCGCCCGGCTGGGGAGTCCCAACGAGGCCTGAGCCGCCCCCCGCTCCCCAGCGGACGTTCCTCAGTCCTCCCTCGACTCCCGGGGAGGGTCGGGGCCGGCGGGGGCGGTCGGGGCAAGGTCGAGGCCGGCGGAGGTGGCCGGGGCGGAGCCGGGG
>VZTM01012519.1:274511-314914 GCA_013400555.1 Jacana jacana | reverse complement strand
GAAGGTAAATGCAGTTATCCTTGCCTTGCCTTCTCTTTGGAAAGGGCTGTTGTTCAAATTTGAAGTAGTGTATCAGTCTGAATACATTGTTTAAATCCTCATAGTTAGCAGTTTTCAGTTGCTACTTAGATAAAATTGTGGATCAGGTTAATTATAGGGAGAAGCACTGATCTCATCCATACTTTTATACATGTTCTTTTAAGACTTTTATTACACAAAAGTTGTGGTGATGACTAATATGGCTCTAGCTTTGTACATTAAACTAAAACACTGGCACCTGTGATAATTCTATTATTTTTGTGCTTGATCTCTTGCTATCCTGTAGTTTGTATGTTAGCCTTAAAGTGGTTTCGTAATGTGGTCACTGTTTTTGTGATGGCTAGATAGTGTTTTATGTATGCTCTCAGCAGATACAGTTCACTACACAAGAGCCTATGTTTCAAGATGTATAATTACATGTCTTACATTTTCAGCTTTCCTTTACCTTATTCACACAGATCTATTTATATATAGTCATTAGAATTGATGAAGTGCTTTAATGTAACTGCTTATTATCTCCACTTTTTCAGTCTGCAATTGAGCTCTTTGTGAACAGACTTGACTCTGTAGAGTCTGTCCTTCCCTACGAATATACTGCGTAAGTATTTTATGCTGTTCGTGTCATTTTTGTTGATAGGTGATCTTCCAAAAAGATGCATTTATCTTAAAGTATTACCTACACGTTGCTACAGCAGTTTGCCAGCGAGGATTTATATTGCTAACCTAAGTTTACAAATACAGAATTTCCACCAAGCAGATGGGTGCACGTATTGCTTACTTCTTGGTTGTCTTTGCACATGCTTTAGAAGTAGGGCATGGATTCATAGGCCCTCGTGTAGGTCGAAGCACTGCTTCAGAGTCACTTAAGGCTAAAACATATGTATGCGTGTGTATAATATTTATACGCTTTTGCATCAGTTGTCATTTTATAGATCAAAGTATTTCTGCTGCCTTAAGTAGCCTATAGCCAGATGAGTTGAAGTGGTAATGAGGTGCGAACTTCCTAGCAATTACCTTAATGAGGTGTTAAATGTTTTCTTGGTACACCTCTTAGGAGTGCACAAGACCTATCAGTGCCTGGTGCAACTATGTAAAGTTGTTGCTTCAAAGAATGTTTTGACTGTTGGTATTGAAGATGTTAAGTACCAGTTATGCTTAGGCTTTAATGAACACAAATGTGATATACTTGAAATAACTTTGAGGAAAAAACTATTTAATGTGTTGATGAATAAAGCTGCAATAACCTGTTAATGGTGCTTGTTGTAAAGGAGCTGTCTGTATGTGTTCCTATGGTTTGGGGTTTTATTTTCATTCATTATCCCTTTCCCCCTGCCCTCTCCTGAGAATCAGCCCTGCATGCTTTTCTCACAGAGCCTGTCATGAAACTCTGTGAGAGGGTTTAATTTCTGGCTGAAATTCCTATGTAAATAAGAAAGTTCAAATTATTTAAGGAATCTTTTGAACTACCATGTTTAATATACACTGAGTTCTGAAATAGCTGATGAAGATATATGATTGTTTGGGGTGTTTTAGTGGTGGTTTGTTAGTTGGGGCAGTTTTTTGTTTTCAAAATGGGACTGTGATTTTTCACATTTTGCTTTGCAGGCAAAATGCTAAGAAAGGGAGAAACTGTTTTCTAGAAGGGAAGATATATAGCTCCTTTCCTTGTATTGAAGGTGTTGATTTGGGAGCAGTGCTTGAGGTCTAATATTTTCAGCTGAGAATATTTTATTAACTTTTGTATCTTTTCTCTAACTCAGGTTTGATTTTTGTCAAGCAGAAGGAAAGAAGCGTCCCTCTGAAAACCTTGGCCAAGTATTGTTTGGAGAGAGGATAGAACCGTCACCTTACAGGGTTTGTTTTCTGACAAGGGGTCTTTGGTAATACGTATGGTCAGATGTCACCAAAAGACATTCCTATCACAAAGATCCTCTTCACGAGGGCTTTGTCTCATGGCGCTTCAGAATCTGAAATTCCACGTAATAGAAATCAATCAATTAAACTTAAGTTTAATTACACAGTTTGCATCCTGAAGCTGTAGCCAGAAATGCTGTGGGGTTTGTCTTCTCTCTTTGGAACCTGCCAACACCCAATTCTTGTTCCTTAGCTGCCCCCTTGTTAGAGGGAATTGAGTACTCTTATTTCTGGTGTTAACCAGCTTGTCTTTCCTGGTGACTGAATCTCTTGCCTTCTCCAATACCCATAGTAGAAGAGAAAGTACACAACTGAATCTGCCCAGGTCAGCATTGCTGCTGTGAGGTCAAATGACTTGTTTGGTAAGTCATTGCAGCAAACAGGTTTTGATCAGTAATAAGGAGCTCTTAGTGTAGGGCTCCTACTGTGATCACAGGGGGGGTTTATAGCACCCACCAATGTAAAAACATCCTCTAGAGGATTTGATACACATTGCCTTGGTGATTTGTAGGGTGCCTTTATTGTATTGGTACAGGCAATTATAAATGTATAAGGGAAACTTGTTAAATAGTGAAATTACACAGTTTGTTACAACCTTTTTGCTCACATGTCTTTTATTTTTCTTAGTTCACGTTCAAAAACAAGGAGACCTGTAAAACTGTTTGTACAAAAACATACGATACCACAAAGCCGGAAGATAAACAGAAATTGGACTTTTTGAAAAAAAGTATGCTCCTGAATTACCAGCACCACTGGTAAGTTGATAGTAACTTTCATAGGCTGGTTAGTCTAGTGTGGTGGCGATTATTTAGTTTATCATTTTGTATTGAAAGTTGATACAGATTGAACACTAGGTGCTTGCACTGAATCTATTCCCCTTCTCTTCTTGCAAAATCTGTTTCTTGTCATTGTCTTAAAATTGCCTTCACTTGAAGGATGAGCACCAGGTATAATGGAAACAAGTCTGTTTACAAACACAAAGCTTTGTATGGGTTTTATGCTGTTTCTGTGCTTACCATAAAATACTGCTATTTTTTTTCACCAGTAAATGTAGAAGTTAATCCTGCCCTAGCTGGAGAAATGTCTTAAGGGACCTTCATTCTATTGCTATGTCACCTTTGTTTTCCCTGAGAACCTTTGCACTCACCTTCAGATGTTGTGTCCAGGAGGTGGGATCCATATTTCTGAAAGAGTTTTATGCAAAGTTTGTTTCTCTTAAGGATATGGAAGTGAAAGGTGGCTAATGAAAATTGATTGATGAAATAATTTTGAGGAACACACAGACACTTTGTTCTTTCCTATTCTTTGAGTTCTGTAGCCATCTAAGTTGTCCTGGAGCATGCTGGGGTTCTGTTTCTGCTTGGACATTGAGGTCCTCTTCCAATGGGCATTAAGGGTGGGGCAAGGCTGAATGTGTAGGCCAATTTGCAGTTCGGATGGAGCTGTCCTCTGCACCCACCAAGAGCTGGGAAAACGTTTATCATCACTCTATCATCTTGACATTGGAAGTACCCAGCCACACTATCTGTGTTTGTAGAGCGCTTTGCATGTTGGTACGCTGTGCTAACAGCAGCCTTTGGGTGCAAGGGTAAAGGAACACCTTGGGCATGAAGTTGTCTGAGTTCCCGTGGCGTGTGTTGGCAAGTAATACATAAGCATAATTAACTGATGTGGCCTGTATGATTCCAAAGGTGCGCTCCCTGCTTCATGGAAACAGTTCAGCCTTCATCGAATTAGATTAAAGCTTTCTGGGTGTATTAGTAAAAATGGAGGTGAAATGTTGAATGTTGTCATTAAGTCATTAAGTGTTTTTCTGTAATGTCATGTTCCATTTTTTCAGTTTTGAAACAGCTACCTGTGCTGGAAAGGCAATGAGTGCATCTTCTGCTTCTCTTGGCAACCACTATGGGATGTCTATTTCTAGGATGAACTATGGCTCACTTGTCTTTCTGGGAGCCTCTTGGAAACTAGGGTAGTTGGAAGTTGATAGATTAGGTCAGAAGGGTTCACAGGCGATAGCCAGATGTTCGTGTAGGTGAACCCAGACCAAAAAAGAAACCCTGAAAGGTACAGCTAATTTTGCAGGGATTCAACGTGTATATGCCTAATGCTGAAACAAGTAGAGCTTCAAACCTGCTGGATTTGGTTATATTCCTATTAAATATTTATAATATTAATACCATTTTGAATTTCACTGATGCACACTGCTCTGGTATAAAGTTTCAGCTTCAATAACTTGTGTATGTTTTGGTGTATAAAGAAAACCAGTTTCCCAAGGCTATGATCCTGTCACTCTTTGAAAGAAATTAATGTTTTTTTAAAGAAGGCCCAAAACTTAAGCTGACAGAAACTGAAACAGAACTGTGTAAAACTAATCACACAGAAAAATACTTTAGGCAGTTTTTTTTTCCCGTTAAATTAATTTGTTTTACAAATATACTTAGTGTATTTGGGTATACTTTTTAGCCTGTACAGCTACTTGGTAGGACTGTTCAGATTTTAGTAAGATGTAGTTCTGTTTTTTTCAGTGTGAAAAGTTTAAGGTACTTCTAGTCTTAGTTCTCTTCATAGCACTTCTAGTGTTTTGTTTTGGTTTTTTTTGCTAGGCCCAATGGCCTAAAACTTTAGGATCAGTTGCAGGAAGAATCCTCACTTGTGTTTGTGTAGTAGTGATTAGTCCTTAGTCACAGCTTCACAAAGTGGAAGTGGATGGATTTTTGTGATGAGTGATGTATGGTTCAGGGTTATGTTATAGAAGGATCAGCAAGGCAGTACAAGTGAGGGTTTAGTAGAGGTTTGTTACCAAGCTTCACTTTATGATAAAATTCCTGGGGAACACAGATGGTGCCAAGTACGCTCAAGGTTTTAGAAGCCACTTAGTAAGATTAGGAATTGGCATACTGAATTGGACTCAACAGCTACCCTGATACCTTGGCTGACAGTGTTCATCACCAGATGTTCTTGGGTGACATCTAAGAACAGTGCTGTATAGCATATTTGCTGGATATGTCTAATCTCTTCAAGTGATTTAAAATTTGAAAATTACCTGTGAAATGTTTGCTGTTTAAGCTATCGATTTGTCCCAGCATAGCTGGTTGAAGGCAGCTCAGTATGTCTTTGCTGCAGGAGATGCAAGGGAAAGCCTTTACCCCAGCCACACTCATTTCCAATAGGTTAATGCTTTACCTGATTTTTATTATGAAATTAAAATATTAACAAAAGCAAGAGGTATCTCTAGCGTATGTTATGGAGGTAAAATTCCAAATATGTCCAAGTGTAATGAATCTGCATCTGGAATAGCTCTTAATTAGCTATTAATTGTGGTAGCATGGTGAAGCGAGTAGGATTTGGTTGGTGCCGGTGCTGCTGCTATGCAACTGTGATAGTCTTTGGCATCTCCTCAGAACCTGGAAACTGTGTTTCTGGAGGGCCTGTCTTCACCTCTTCCACTGTGTCGCTACGAGCCAAGAACGTTTCCATTTACTTCTGTCTGGTAGCTAATGGTAGGGAGGGTGCAGAGCTCTGTGTTGTGTGAAGAAAGGCAGCACATACTGCTCTTTTCACCCCATCTGTCGATGCGCTTTAAAAAACAGCGCTACTTTAGAGACTGTTACAGTATGCAACAGACTAAATAATGCTTCAGCTTTGTTGCCTGAAGTCATAGACATAGTGTTTAATTAGGTATTTGAAAGTACCTAATGAGGTATTATCAGTATCCCTTAACATTAATAGCCTAGTAGTAATAATGATGAGACATTTAATTGGAAAGGATACTCAGTGGCTTGATAAGTCTTACAAAAAAATGTTTGTTATTAACTTTCAGTGGAATGTCCTTTTTTTTTGCCTAGTGATGCACAAAAAGTGGCAGTTGTCCCATTTTTTTCTTGTGTGAGGTTTATTAATAGACCTTTAAAAACATAGCTTCAAGCTATTGATGTTGCCTGAAGGGCAGCTACTGCATTATAAGTCTTTGAATTACTTTCTTTCGGGATTAATCTTTCAGCTAGTTAAAACCTGTTGTAACAAAGAAACAGGTTGTTTTTTTTCCAGTAGTTGCTATTGCAGTGGGACAGGTCACTGTGTTGGATATCCTTTTTATGTTTAAAAGGATGGGGCTTTTTGTTTGGTATTTGTACTGTTTGTAGCTGAAACTGAACTATAAACCTGCTGAGTTTGGGATTTTTAGGTAAGATGAATATAAGTGTCTTGTGAGGTAATAATATAAAAGCAGCAGGTAGACAATGGAGGTAGGTTTGAAAGTGATTATTATCCTAAAAAAAGTGGTGGCTCACAATTTTTTGCTAATGTAAGCCACGTAGTTAAAATATTCCATACTCTCAGGGAACTACAACTGGGGTCAGTGGTCAGAAATTCACTTAAATAGCAAAAAAACCAACCCAATAAACCTTGCCCTTTAGCTTTAATGCAAAATAAAAGTTTAAAGATTGCCAAGAAAAATGTATTTTGCAATGGAAAAACTATTAAGAAGCTGGAGAATTAATAGTGTGTGTGTGCAGGCAAATTATTGTATTTTGTCTTGAAATGGTCAAGTTCATTTTAGCTGATTTAGTGGATGACTTTGGCCATTTTTAAAGACAAGATAATGAAACATTAAATTGTTATGACTTGGGAGTGAGAGAGATCTATGTATTGGGCTGTATTTGTAAGGGGACTTTGGAAACCACTCCAGTGAATAGAATTTTTTGGTGGTCACAGTGTAAGCCTCCTACTTCCAAGTAACCTGCCAAAGAAATATATTGATTTCTATTTTATTTTTTTTTAAATAGAGTTTCAGTTGAAGAGCTACATACTTGTATCTCATTTGGAAATTGTGTTGGCAGTCAGTGCAATACCATGAGTTAAAGTCTGGAAGAAGCATTATTCTTGTCATTAACCTGCCAATAATGAATGTAGCAAAGTTAGGTGAATACTACTCTGGTGGTGTTCCCATTACACTGCATTTTGAAAGACTGTGAACTGGTGCTATGTCATTTGCAGGATTGTGGACAACATGCCTGTGACCTGGTGTTACGATGTTGAAGATAGCCAGAGGTTCTGCAATCCTGGTTTCCCTATTGGCTGCTATATTACAGAAGATGGCCGTCCAAAAGATGCCTGTGTTATTAATGTATGTTTATTCACTTGTGGTGGTTTTTTTAATACCCCTTTCTTAGTAATTTAAAGATGGGCATTTTTCTTCTGTTGTGTTTCTGTGGTGAGTCCTCACTATCTTAAAAACTCTTGTTGCCTAAATCTAGGTAAGTATTTTGATATGCCGCAAGTACCACAATTTGTAGGCCTCATCAGAGAACTTTGTCTCTTCTCTTGCATAATACAGAAAGGCTCTAAAAGGTAGAAGAGATGAATGTGCATAGGTGAAGGAAAATAAAGGGTGAAGGAAAATTAAAAGTTGTCATCCTTTATTGCCTAAGAAGTCTAAACATTTGAAAGCTTGGACTTTACATTTTTGTGGGACAGAAGCGTTTTCATGGAAGCAGGTTTGCATAGAGATGTTTGTAGCTCTCCATGGAAATTAATATTTCTTGGAGGATTGCTTTCTCTAAAAACATGTGGGCTAATGGAAGAAGGCAGAATACAAGTTTCCTGAGTGAACAAAGCTTCTCTTGTGAGAGACAGATCTACTGGATTGACTGGTAGAGGTACAAATAAATGCACTGTAAGTGTTTCGGAGATAAGAATGCAATATCAAGTCCACAGTGTCTTTAGGTCACCACAGACCTTTTCCATGGAGAGGTCACTGAGAACCTGGAATAGGTTTTTGATTTCATCAAAATGCTTGGGTTTACTTAAGGCAACTTACCAAAGACAACAGTTTCTGCAGTTCCTGCTTTTGTTTCCTTGCCTCTGTAATGAATCAGTTTCAGAGGATCCATACGATTGGATGCATTTATGATGAAGTATGTAATCTGGCAATATTTTTAATCTTCTTTTAAATACTTCTTTTTAATAGAAGAAGAGTAACCTGTAAAGGAATAACTGAAGGTCTGTAGAGGAACACTTTGTTTCTATAACTATTCTTAGAGTGCTTTGTAGAAAGGAGTAGGGACAGAACCCTGAAGAAATACTGAGTGAACTATGGTAGACATAATGCTTGGGATTTAACTACCTCTTTGACTGACTAAATTCCCAGCTGATGTTTCCCTTCACCTGAGATTTGTACCCAGTGTTCTTGGCTACTGTTTGCAGTTCATCCCTCTGCATCTTTGTTTGCAAATGTCAAGACGTCTCTGTCGCTGAGAGAAATTATTTGTTGTTTATCTTGGAAGTTTCTATTTAATCTGTGAAAAATATACATGCTATTTTAAAATAGGTGTTGTTTATGAGATGCCTCTGAGTTATCTATTCAGCTTGCTATTGCAAATAAATAAAATGAGACATCTTCATTTACTGAAATATTTTAATATATTTATAAATACATTTTATATTCAAATACATTTTTTTCTGCTTTTCATCTGTAGTAAGACAGTTCTTATTGTTAACACCTCTAGGGTTCATTAATACAAGGCTTTAACACAAAGACTTTACTGTCTTTGGATTCCTAGAATCCTGCATTCATCTTGTAGAATTTCTTGACAGAAGAAAATGTATGCGGGCTGAAATTCTGTCATGTAAGCTTCTGCCTAAGGCTTTTAGATGTCTTTATCTTTTTGATTGCTTAACATCATCTTTTATCATTACAGTCCGAATTTCGTGAAAAAGATACTTTTTATATCTTCAACCACGTTGACATAACAATATATTACCATGTTGTGGAAACTGGAGCTCTGGGAGCAAGACTAGTTGCTGCTAAACTTGAACCAAAAAGGTTAGTATACTTGGAAGTACCTTGTCATCAAGCCAGTGTTCCATTCCAAGATCCTTGCTTTGATCCGGGGACCTGTTGCTAGTCAGAAATGTTTTCAGGTATGTGACCTGTAGATTAGCTATCCTGTTGATTGATGTAGTGTAATGTAGGACAGTCTAACATAATTTTGCTCTGAATTCTGTAGATCTTTGTGTGCTAGTTCCTATTTGAGCCAGAAAAGGAAAAAAAAAATAAAAAAGATAAAATAAAACCCGGCAGTGGTAAGAGTTCAGTGAAGCAATCTTAATTTCCTTACTGGGGAACATTTTGTCTTGTGACAGAATAGGCTATCAGTGTCTGATGCAGAAGTAATCAGAGTGCAACTTTTGACGTCTTCAGCAATCGGGATTTGAATGGGAATGATTTAATGAATGTACTCATCAGTTGTTCTGGTGTCTGTGTGGCTTTTGCACAACTGATGTCTGTTTTATTATTTCTTAGCATCTTGTCTTTCAAGGTCTTGGTATAACTGACCTTGTTGCATTGTGGGTCCAGCATCATCATGAAAGTGGGGTTTTTTTTGAGAGAGAAGGTAGTAATTCTGTTGTGGCTTTTTAAGGGTTGGGTTTTTTTTGAGGTTCTTAGCAGTACTCTGACTTCTTTAGTTCTTTGGTGCTCTGATTTAGAGACTGTGTCTCCGTAGGGTTTTTTTTAGAGAACACGACGTTTGTTTATAAAGTTCAAATAACAAAAAATCCTATGCTTATGATACATTCCTTATGAGTTCTGAAATTTATGAGGCATTAAGAACATTTTTTGTATTTAAGAGACAAATCCTGGATGAAACTGATGCTTTTGTAAGGTGAAAGAGCTCCCTTCTTAAGAGTGTTGTCAATAAAGCAGCTTTCATTGTGATTTTTCTTCCCACAGTTACAAGCATACTCATCCAGACAACCCTGATTGCTCAGGAGTACCTATGGATATAAGCAATAAGGCTAGTGGAGAAGTCAAAATTGCTTACACATACTCAGTTTCTTTTCAAGTGAGTACTAAGTTTTTCTGTGATAGTTATCTCTTAGAGTCATGCATTAATACCCTTTAAAATTCAAAGATCAATTATATTGTATATATATTATCATAAATAATGTATTGAGGGGGTGGTTTACACACAGCAGTTCATATTTTCAATCTCAATCATTCTATAATTCTTCTAGATACAAAGGAGTTTACTCCTACTTTGTTTTTTTTTGGTCATTAGGAGCTTAATCAAAATCATGACAATGAGTAGATTTAAAAAATAGCAATAAGGCAATTTTTGTATTTAACCTTCTTATTCTGATTGCAGAGTCAGTGGTGCCTTTGAAATGATAGGGCATCATTATATTAAGGCTGTTAATACAGAAAATTCAACTGTGGTGAAATGGAGACAAAATAGTTGATCTTTAAGGTTGGTTGGAGGGTAGCATTGAGTTAGGGTATGGGATCTACCCACATGCTGAAGACAGACTGAGAGAGCTGGGGCTGTTCAGCCTGGAGAAGAGAAGGCTCCAGGGAGACCTTATAGCAGCCTTCCAGTATCTGAAGGAAGCCTACAGGAGAGATGGAGAGGGACTCTGTCAGGTAGTGTAGTGATAGGACAAGGGGTAATGGTTTTAAATTGGAAGAGGGAAGATTTAGATTAGATATTAGGATATTAGGAAGAAATTCTTTACTGTGAGGGTGGCAAGACTGTGGAACAGTTTGCCCAAAGAAGTTGTGGGAGCCCCATGCCTGGGAGTGTTCAAGGCCAGGCTGGATGGGGCTTTGAGCAATGTGATCTAGTGGGAGGCGTCCTTGCCCGTGGCAGGAATGTTGGAACTCAATGATCATTAAGGTCCCTTCCAACTCTAGCCATTCTGTGATCCACTGCCACTGTCATAAGTACACAGTAAAGCACTGACCTTACAATGCCATTATATTGCCACCATTTCTCAGACCATTTCCCTTTATCTCTTACAAGATGTTACAACAGTGCTTGTAGAGTTACCATGATCGTTCTTTACTCTAGTAATTTACTGTTTTATTTTTATTATACTGCATAAGAAAATATTCAGAAGGGTTTGTATTCTGTATTACTTTAAAATTATATTTTGTAAATTATATCAGTTTTGATGCTGAAATTAATTTGTATACTGAAAAGAAAGCACTTCTGGAAAGCTGTGAGAGGTTAGTAATTAAGAATGACTTTAGCTCCATGCTATTATATTCTTTCTCTTTAAAAAATGACATGCTCAGCTGTGTGTGTGTTACTGTCCAGTGCACAATGTTACACCACTTGGAGGTCATCTTTGGAAATTCCACCAGGTTGGCAGGTCAGGTCAGCCCAAGAAGAAAGAAAAAGGCAGTGTAGGTAGGGGAGAAAATGCAGTTCTATCCTAGAATCCCTGATACTGGTTTAGGAACTTTAGAAACTTGTTGCTTGCTTTAAGACCTAGTTTTATTACCTCAGTGAACTAGATACTTGATCTTGGCTAGATTTTTTAACCAGTGATTTTTTTGTATTTTCAAAAACTGCCATTACTGGAAAGCCCTCTTGCTCTGGCATGTTATAAATTACTGAAATAACATCCCGTCAGAAAGACACCTTGCCATTTTTATTAAACCACAAACTCTAGTATCAGTTATTTAATAGCAATATTCAGGTTGATCAGCACTGTTTATTCATTTTCTCATGTTTACTCTGCAAAATAAAACAAAGAAATGCTGTTCTTGAAGTGTGTCTGATCAATGAATGTTCACTCTGAACAAGTGTAATCAGTTGAACTGCCTGAAGGAATAGTATGTTTCCTACTAACAATGTACACTCTGTAGTATCGTCTCTCCGTCTGTCTTGCAGTATAAGATGACTGTAACTGGATTGGTAGTTGGTACTGAAATTATACTGTATGAAAGCACAGAATAATTTGGTCAGAGCACTATCTAGAAAGTGCAACGTTCTAGCTGGGTGAGAGGAGAGTAGCAGATGTCATCTACCTTGACTTCAGCAAGGCTTTTGACACTGACTCCTGTAACATCCTCATTAGGAAGCTGAGGGAGTGTGGGCTAGATGAGAGGGCAGTGAGGTTGATTGAGAAATGGTTGTGACAGGACTCAGAGGGTTGTAATTACTGGAACAGAGTCAGGTTGGAGGCCTGTAAACAGCGGTGTCTCCTAAGGGTCAATATTTGGTCCAGTCTCGTTCAACATATTCATCAGTGACCTGGATGAGGGGACTGAGTGTATCCTCAGCAAGATCACTGATGATACCAAACTGGGAGGGCTGGCTGATGCTCCAGAGGGCTGTGCCACCGTCTAGTGCGACCTGGACAAGCTGGAGTTCAACAAGTGCAAGTGTAGGGTCCTGCACCTGGGGAGGAAGAATTCTGGGCACGGATATAGGTTGGGGGCGGCCCTGCTGGAAAGCGCTGCTGAAGAGAAGGGTCTGGGGGTCCTGGTCCTGGGCAGATAGGAAACTGTCCATAAGCTAGTGATGTGCCCTGGTTGCCAAGAGGGCAACTGGAATTCTGGGCTGTATAGGGAAGAGTGTGGTCAGTAGGTCGAGGGAGGTCATTATCCCCCTCTACTCTGGACTGGTGAGACCATAACTGGAATACGGCATCCAGTTCTGGGCTCCCCAGTTCAAGAAACAGGGAACTACTGGAGAGAGTCCATTGTAGGGCAACAAAGATAATTAAGGGATTAGAGCATCTCCTTTATGAGGAAAGGCTGAGAGAGCTGGGACTCTTTAGCCTGGAGAAGGCTGCGGGGAGACCTTATTAATGCTTACAAGTATCTGAAGGGTGGCTTGAAGGAGGATGGAGCCAGACTCTTTTCAGTGGTTCCCAGTGACAGGATGAGGGGCACAAGCTGGAACACAGGAAGTTCCATCCAAATATGAGGAAAAACTTCTTTCTGGTGAGGGTGCCAGAGCACTGGCACAGGCTGCCCAGGGAGATTGTAGAGTCCCCTTCTCTGGAGATCTTCAAGACCCACCTGGATGCAGTCCTGAGTAACATGCTGTAGGCAATCCTGTTTTAGCAGGGGAGTTGGACCAGGTGATCTCTAGAGGTCCCTTCCAACTGACAAGTCCATGATTCCAAGTATTATGCTGGAAACTAGAGCAGAGTTTAGTTTCTCAATGTCTGTGTTGTTGACTTACATATGCTAAAAAATGCATGTTCTTTTATTATTCTGCTAGTTATTTGAATTCCAGATGAATGAATTGATTAACTTTTGAAAGGAGGATGCACAATTAAATTGATAGGCCTTGATGTCTTAAGAAGACATTGAGAAAATATTTTGGTTTGGAGTCTATGGTCAAAACTTAGTTTTGGTTTAGGTAGCTATTATTAAACTATTCTCTTTAAGGCATGTAACGTGAAAATTCCAGTTTGTCATTAGATTTAAAATTGCTCTGCAGGAACATCAATTTGTAAATTTACAAGTTGAATACTGCCTGTATCTGAAACTGATGGTTTGCTATTTCAGGAAGAAAAAAACATAAGGTGGGCATCAAGATGGGATTATATTTTGGAATCCATGCCTCACACTCACATTCAGTGGTTTAGGTGAGAACAAAGTTTGTCTTCAAGTGTGCTGTACTGAAGCGTTTACATTCAGATTCAAATTATTAATTATTTTTTTCTTATTTTATTTTTACATTCAGTATTATGAATTCCTTGGTGATTGTCCTCTTTCTGTCTGGAATGGTAGCTATGATTATGTTGAGGACACTGCATAAAGATATTGCAAGATACAATCAAATGGATTCCACTGTAAGTCTAAAATGTACCTCCTAAAACTTATTAGGAATGTGATTTTTTTTTCCTGCTAAATATATTTCTGTAGCAGGCTATTGAAATGCTGCTGTAGTAAACCAGTTGTATTTCCTTTACAGGAAGATGCTCAAGAGGAATTTGGCTGGAAGCTTGTTCATGGTGACATTTTCAGGCCCCCAAGGAAAGGAATGCTGTTGTCCGTTTTTCTAGGCTCTGGCACACAGATCTTAATAATGACTTTCGTTACCCTGTGTAAGTAATGCAGGGGGGAAGAGTTACTGGAGTACAGGTGATTCGTTTCACTGCATGGTATTAATGAAAATAGCAGTTTAGGGCTTTGTTTACAAGGGTCTTGCCAGTTTTAAACTTAGAAACAGCTGAGTTGGTAGACAGTAAACATATATATATAAACATGTTATATATATAACATATATATATATCTAAAATACACAGATTTTCAAGGTAACTGATGTACTGGCTGTAAGTGAAATGCACGGTTACTTTCTGAAATTGTGCATCTCTGCTTTGTAGTTTTTGCTTGCCTGGGATTTTTGTCACCTGCCAACCGGGGGGCTCTAATGACCTGTGCTGTAGTTCTGTGGGTACTGCTTGGAACTCCAGCTGGTTATGTTGCTGCCAGATTCTACAAATGTGAGTAAAAGTTATTTAAAATGACAAGGCTTAAGTTCGTTAAAGTAAATTATCATCACAGAACTGATTGGTATTTTGCAGTACTGTTTGCAGTTTCCCTTGGGGCAAGTTGGAGACATGTACTTACCTTAGCAACAGAGAGCACATATAGAACACTGACGTGGTTACTTTGGGTTTGATGTGATCGTGCTTGAATTGCTCTTGCTACTACATATTTATGGAATTGGGGAGCAAATGCCATTTTACTAGTACTAAGCTCATTACCTCAGGCGGTTTTGTACTTCTGTTTGCTACAGTTGAGGAGAGGCTGTGTTAACTTGCATTTAATGTTCACTATTGATGTTGCTTGATAAATTCTGTTGTGTGTCTGCCCCTCCCCCCCCAAAAAAATCAAAAATCATGGACATTCTTGCATGCCTGAGGTTTGTCACTTCTTTTTTAGTAAGTTCTTAGATCTTTGGGATAATGGCACTTGTCAGACTGCAGCAGGTGTGCATCTTCAAGCCAATGAGACTTTAGGATAAAGAATGTAATTAAGGACAGAATAATTCTTTATATCATGCTGTATGTTACCTGTTTTGAAGGACATTTTGAAGCGTATTGATGGTAAAGTGAATGCTGTACCCTTGGGGGAAATGTAGCTAATAATTGCTTTTTCATATTCTACTTATTGGGAATCATTTACTTGATACCTGAATATTGTGTTAACTACTAAGACAGTGAGTAACTGATCCAGAGGTGATATTGTTGTAACAGGAGGTGGTATATATCCTATACAGAGCACATAAACATGAATGTTTCACCTTATAGCATAGAAACAATGTGAGACACCAAACCAAAATGCACCCAAAATGGATATCCAGTTTATTTTCGACACTGCATTTAAAAAGTGAAAGCTGAGTTCAGATTAAAGGGTTAATCTTAATAACCAGTGCCATGTTCTACAAAGATTTTATGAAGAAATAGAAACTTAATTAAAATCACTCTAACGGTAGTCACTTCTGCCCCTTGAAGTAAAGCAGCATGTCATTACAGCAGCGCTCAGATGGAATTGTCAGCTTCACTGCATTCCTGCAGGATATCTTCATTTGAAAGTGTGCTGACTGGAATTTTTATCAGCATAGTGCAAATTCATAAAGATCTTCTTAAAGCTGTCTTTGGTCTCCTTGGTATCACCACTGCTTACCGTTGTTAAGACTCGAGAGAACATCGCTACTTCCTGTAAGCGTGTTAGTTCTGACTTTCTTGTAAGAGTTGTAGACAAGAGTTTTATTTCAAGAAAACGGTTAAGCTTGCTTTTCACACACTTGGGTGTTTTTTCCTACTGAAACCTGCAGTCAAATGCTAGAAAGCTTTAACTTTTTAACGGCTCCAAATTTAAGCTGGTTTTTAAAGACTTAAAAGTGTGTTGCAGATCTGCTTCCTCCTTTTAGCAGATAAAGTGGTCAGAGGCCCAGTTTGAGTCAGATGCTTTTCCTGACCTCGGTCTGAGGCTTTTCTTCACTTTGAAGCTCTGTGGTTAAACAGGATGATACGGGAATTCAGTTTTATTAATGAAGATTTAGTTTTCCGTTTCAAACTTGGGCATGATTTGGGTATTTACAAGCTAAGTATAACAGGTAAATGGACTGGAAAATTAATGGTTGTGAGCTTAATGCATGTTTTGATAACTGTAAATTTTTTTAATACAGCATTTGGAGGTGAGAAATGGAAAACAAATGTCCTGCTGACATCGTTTCTTTGTCCTGGGTAAGTTGAGGGTATTGCCATGATTAAAAGAATTAAATTGCTTCTCTGACATGCGTAGCTAATTTTGAAGTTTCGGTTATCCAAGTAGATCTTACTGCACTGTCCCTTTATTCCAGGAACTACAATAATATCACGGCACTTTTGACAAAGGGGAATAAGCATAGCATCCTGAGAGAGTTGTTTTCACTAAGCATTTGTTTTATTCTTGCCACGTGAAAAGGTTGATTAAGGAGGAGCATTTTGATAGTAGTAAGTTTTAGACAGGCACACTTTTTCATTGCTGCCTTTTACTCTCTAGGCTGTTTCTCTGACCGCACTGTAGTTGGTCTTATATAGTGTCATATACTGTATAAGCACTGTGATAAGTTGTTCTCCTTAGTCACAGCAAGCAGTCTTACCCTGAAGTGTAGTTAAGACAAGCATGTATTTGAAATTGCTTAGTTGGAACGTCAGCTCCTGCTGGAGTTCAATCCCACCAGATTAACAGAGAATTGCTTGTTTGACCTCTTCGTTTTGATATTTTGTGCGTGTCTCATTTGGGTTTAACAGAGATTTACACTGAAATCTTAATACAGCGCTGTTGTTTGTTAACATTATTACATATTGAGGAGTATTTCTGTGCTTTAAGTGTGTTATGTATTTTTCAGAATTGTATTTGCAGATTTTTTTATCATGAACCTCATTCTCTGGGGAGAAGGCTCTTCAGCAGCTATTCCATTTGGTACTTTGGTTGCTATTTTGGCACTCTGGTTTTGCATATCTGTACCACTGACCTTCATTGGGGCCTATTTTGGCTTTAAGAAAAACGTAAGTGGTTTTGAGAAATTACTTTGTAACTGTGTGTATATGCATATATACACATTTGTTTTTTCACTGCAGAGACTTAGGCTGAGGTAGCACTGAAGCTCGTTGCGTTGTTGGCTCTGGTTCTGCTCAGCTACTTTAGAGCTGTGTTAGATTTCCAGTGCTGGGATTCCAAAGCTTTGATATTCACTTGGTTGCTGGGGGTGATATTCTTCTGTGGCGATTCAGGTTAGCGTTGTATCTGAGAGCTTTTTGTAACGCCAGTGATCAAAACCTTCTTAAATCAGTTCTCCTCTTTTTGCTTAAAAAGTGGTTTACTGGGCCCCACAAACTTGAAGATTTGCAAGTTCAGATATTTTTGTGGGGTTTTGCCCTGTATAGGAAGCCAGCACTCTAGCTCTCTAGCTCTCATGGAATACTTTCAGAGAATATTTAAGAATCTTAGAAGGCACTTATGAAGTTGACTGTAGTTATCTTGGTTTTTACTGGTTTTTTTTTCTGATAACCATATTGAAATCCTAGCAGACTGCTACACACACACAAACACACACACACACACACACACACACACACACACACACACACACACACTCTTTCCAGGTGTTTTTNACAGAGGGAGTTCGTTTAAGAAGGAGGATTTCATAAACTATGAGGTAACATGACAGGTGTCACAAATACAGTAAAATCAAAGCAGAAAGCAAGTACTTAGCAAGTGTCTATTGATGCTCTTGATGTAATCTTTATGCAAGGGAAAAGATGGCAAAGTACACATTTATCTGCCTTCATTTTTTTTTTCTCACACCGTGCTTATCTGTGCATGCATCTTCAGTTAGGATTTAATTGCCAGATTGAATCCTCTCTGTTCATAGGCTCACCCTAATGTGATTCTTGGAGTAAATCCTGCAAATCATCATATGGGGAGTTTTAGAAGGGGAAAGCAAGAGTCTGCACCACGACTGCCTCCCTGCCCTCCCCCCTGTCCCCCCAATATCCATTGGAATGTTTTCAAGAAGAGCTGTCCTTCAGCTTGTTTACCTACCAAATGTTGGTACCTAGGCTGGGAGTATGGTAGCTGGGTACGAGCGTGCTCAAAGCAAGCAGTAGACTTTTGCTACCACTCATTTCTAAAGGAAAGGGGTGGGGGGGGGAAGTAGTTGTGTAGTTTGACATTTTGATTTATTTAGCAATTTCTTTCTTTTGTTTAAAGGCTATTGAACACCCTGTTCGCACAAATCAAATTCCTCGTCAGATTCCTGAGCAATCCTTCTATACAAAGCCATTGCCCGGCATCATCATGGGAGGGATTCTACCTTTTGGATGTATCTTTATACAGTTGTTCTTTATTCTCAATAGTATTTGGTAAGTTAAGCACAATATATTTGAATTTTCTCTGTTATAAAAGGTGGTCATTTCTTTGTGAAAGTTTTCCTTTGAGATAATTTGACTGGGGTTTTTTTGATGCTGCTGCAGGCTTCAATAAAAACTTAAATGTTAGCATCTTTTTTGCATCTTGTGTTTTATAAGACACTTAGTGCCTGTTTTGCTTGTTGACATATGTAGAGAGGTGGCAGTGATTCGTGTAGCAATTTACAGCTGACCAAAACTAGTTAAATAGCAACTAATTTTCTCATGCTACTCCTCTGACTTCATGCAGCAGTAGCTCTGAAGCTGACATGTGGCGTATAACCTGGCAGTAGTGAGTATACTGAAATTGATTTGAGGCTTTATTTTCTGTAGTTGCTGTTGGGCTAGAAAAGTACTACTACTCCTGGGAGGGGAAAAAAAAGAATCAAGAACAAATTTTGTGAAATCTTTATAAAGGCACCAGAGAGTAATTATTTGAAAAAATAAAGCACCAAAGACTAGACCAGTAAAAGTGAATTCTGAGGAGAGCTCCTAGCACAGTGGCAAACTAATCTGCTGTGAGGGATTTGTCTTCCTTCTGGCACAGTTTAGTTATTGGATCTCATTAAACTGTTTGTGACCCTTGAATAGGTGCCTGTACCCAATGTAGACAGCTACAGCATTTGACATTTCTTGTTATTTTGCAGCTCTGCCCCTTTGATTGAAATGTGAGGTGAAACCCACGTTCTGCCGAAGTCGGTGGAACAGGTCACGCTGACTTCACTGGAACTGCCATTTCACTCATTATGTCTAGTCAGTTCTTTCCCTAAAATCCCAACCAGGAGCATGCTTTGGGCTTGCTTTCTCACTGTTTTCAGACTGAGCTGCCGAGGCTCCTGACTACCCTTCAGTTAGGAAAAGAAAAATTAGCCAAATTGTGTGGCCAGATAACTGACAGTGCTTCAACAGGAAGGGGAATACTTAAGGTGACAGCTATATTACTGCATATGAAGAAATAATATTAGCACAGCCTCTATTTTAAAATGTATCTTTTTTAAACTGTCTTTTATAGGTCTCACCAGATGTATTACATGTTTGGTTTCCTGTTTCTGGTATTCATTATTTTGGTTATTACATGCTCAGAGGCTACAATATTGCTCTGCTACTTCCATCTATGCGCAGAGGTAAGAAGTACTCTGCAGTATTCATGCTTGATACTGTTGTAAGAATGCTTCCAAGGAATTTTGAAGCTTCTGGAATTGAAAATAAGTATTCTAGAGCTGAACATAAACAGTGCTACTAGATGACAGGTTCTTTAAGTGAAGCAAGCTACTTTTGACAAAATTTGTAGCAAATATTAAAACACTGCACTGAGTTACGGCTAAGTCAGTGTTTTAATCTCCTCTTTAGATTCTAACTTGTTTTCTGAAGAGGCTAGACTAATCCACTATCACTCTTTAATCAAAGTGCATTTAGGACATGCTCACCATTGGTGAAAAAGATCTCTGTGGCTGGCAATAATATGTCTGGCTTATTTGGGTTTTTGATTTTTGCCTATTTGATATCAATCTTGCAGTTTCTTACTGCAGATTGTGAATGGTGTAGTTAACGGGGTGTTTTATTATATGTAGTTCTTTTTCCTGTAGATAAAACCCATAAAAACACACTCTTGGACAACATGGTAATAGAAAAAGTAGCTCTGCATTCAGTAATAGGGTCAGTGCAGTCGAGGTGTATGGAATGTTGCCCATACATGGGTTTTAATTCTCTTTTTTTCTTTTTGTCTGCCCACCCCTTCTAGGACTATCACTGGCAGTGGCGTTCATTTCTCACTAGTGGTTTCACTGCAGTTTATTTCCTAATATATGCAATACATTACTTCTTTTCGAAACTGCAAATCACAGGAACAGCTAGCACTATTTTATACTTTGGTTACACCATGATTATGGTTTTGATCTTCTTCCTTTTCACAGGTAAGTGTATTGAAACTTAATTTTAAATTTGGAGTCTGCCTTTAGCTTTGCACAGTAAAATACTCAGCAAGCTGTCTTGATACAGAATTATAAATTGTTATGTGTCTTTGCCTTTTCCAGCTAATTCTGTTTGTATTTGCATCTCCTTGTGATCACAAATTTTAGTGAAGGAGATAAAGTGAGGATGAGGCAAAATTACTGCTAATATGAGGTGTGGCCCATAACTTCAAATGTGACTACTTGAAATATGATAAGTACTTCTCCAGATTTGATTCCTGTGTTAGTCTTGCGAGAGACTCAATTTTTTAACTTAGTAGTCTTTGGAGAAACACACCTCAAATCACACATAATGAAGCAGAAAGTTACAGCGTCGGTTAAGGAAAATATTGCAGCTTTTGTGGAATAGGAGGGAAGGAAGAGAGGAGTAAAAGTTGTCAGAGGACTGGGTTTTTTAATTATTTTTTTTTCCTCCCTCTACTCTCTTCTGGAATTTCTTTACTTTCTTTCCCAGTTACACTGAAGTGGCATGGGAAGCAGGCAGAGCTAACTATGTTTTGATGCAGTCTTGTTGGAACGTTGTCACCTTTATTGTGAGCTTTTGGAAAACACTTGTCTTAGGTAACAGTAACTGAGATGAGGAAAGAAAGTCTTTCTTTTTGTGATCTTCAGTACTAAGAAGGAATCTTCAGCCAGAAACACATATCCCTTGTTTAGGGTGGAAGAATGGTGGTGAAAATGCAAGAAGTCTCCTCCTTGGGAACTCCCATGCAAAAGAGGCAGCAACCACCAACTCCTCAAAGATCTTGAAAATATCAAATTCTCTTCCAGCAGATTATAATCTCTCTTTGTGGGCTTTACCACAGAGCAATGTTTGTGAAACTATTTTGAACTGATCAAAACTTTCAAGAGTTGCAAGCTCCACATTTATGGTGAAGTTTAACGATTCCTAAGGCTTTGCCACGTCTTTCTGTTCAAGCTCTCCAGGTGGTATTTTGAGGCCTCCTCTAATACAAGTGGCTTGTCATTGGAGCTTTGCATGCAGGTCTCGCTGTAATTCTAAGTAGAATTTTCATTTCCACTTAACATAGAAGAACAAAAAACAATTAGTGGGAAAGGGACTGCTTTTTGAGAATGGTGTTAATTTTAAGTGTAACGGGATTTTAATTTCAAAGACATTACCCCTTCAGCCTAGGAAGTAGTGAAGCTGTTCATGCACCATGACTGGATGCAGATGGTGACAAACAGAGGCAGCAACCTGCTGCCTGCAAGGAGTTCCTTGGGTCATTGCCCATTAGAAGGGGGGAATGGGACTTCAGTACATTATATAATCTGTTTGAAAAGCGATCAAGCCGAGTTTCCAAAAGTGGTTAGTTCTATCTTCCATCCTTCTTTTTAAGTCAGTCTAACGTGCTTTGGTGTTGCTTGTGGGTATTTTGTGATTTACACATCATCTGTACTTGTAGCTCTATTTTAGTTAGCAGTAGTCCTTCTGATTGCGTGGGTCAGAGACCCTGCCTCCGTTTCTCACCCCACCTTTCTCTTAACCTTCATTTCTGCTCTGGGTTTGCTAGTGGTCTCATTGAACTGAAGAATTTAGGAATGCATGGCTGTTCAACTAGAAATGAATGCGTGCTGCTGCTCCCAAATCTATTTTAAACACGGTGCAAACTTACAAGCAGCATGAAAACATGATTAGGCCTTACATAAGTGCGAGGTCAATTATAGAATCATAGAATCATTTAGGTTGGAAGAGACCCTTGGGATCATCAAGTCCAACCATCAGCCCTACTCTACAAAGTTCTACCCAACACCATATCCCTCAACACCACATCTAATCTACTCTTAAACACAGTCAGGGAGGGTGACTCCACCACCTCCCTGGGCAGCCCATTCCACTGACTGACCACTCTCTCTGTGAAAAACTTTTTCCTAATGTCCAGCCTAACCCTACCCTGCTGCAGCTTGCAGCCATTCCCTCTTGTCCTGTCGCTCATTGCCCGTGAGAAGAGACCAGCACCAACCTCTCTACAATGCCCTTTCAAGCAGTTGTAGAGAGTGATGAGGTCTCCCCTCAGCCTCCTCTTCCTCAAACTAAACAATCCCAACTCCCTCAATCGCTCCTCATAAAGCTTATTCCCCAGGCCTCTCACCAGCTTCGTTGCCCTCCTCTGCACTCACTCCAGCACCTCGAGATCTCTCTTGTGCTGAGGTGCCCAGAACTGGACACAATACTCAAGGTGTGGCCTCACCAGTGCTAATTTAGTTTCACTAGCTTTTCCAGCAGATATTCAGCATGTCTGCCTCTGGTAGTGAACAATATGGGCCAAAACCAGAACTGTTTGCCCTGTCTCCTTTGTTCAGTCCGTTTGCTTTGGAGGCACACAGTAATTCTGGAGTGCACACATGTAAGCTGGAGGGGATTTACGCTGAATTTTCTATGCTGAGTCTTAGCTTAGCTAAGGTCCCCGTGTAATTTCCATCTTTTGCCCGTATTCTTTCAAGTCAGTCATGTCACGTGACAGCATCTAGAGGTCTAGAGGCGTTAGGATGTGTCTCGTGCTTTCTCCTTTTCCTTTGCTCACATGTTCACTCCGGATTGACCGGTTGGCTGTGCAACGCCCACCAGCCGATCGGGGGAGTCCTTTTCAGGGCAGGTCCCACACACCTGCAGAGAAGAGGTGCTCTGCTCTCAGAGCCCTCCAGAGGCTTTCAGTGGCAGCCGTTTGTTACGCAGGTGGGGCAGCGGAGATGCCAGTTATTGTGTACCACGTGAACTAAGCTTTCAGGGTTTGCATGCTTTGGGTTTTTTCTTGAAACTTTCGGTTTCTGTATTGAAATTAGGGGAGAATATGTGTGCGGTTAGCCAAAAGGTTAGAACTTTGAAACATCATATGCTTAAGGATTTTTTTTTTTTAATCTACTTCCCATAAGATTAAGTGCAAATTACCCTTTTAATTTGAGGGAGTAAACCTTTAAGAGTAATTTTGTCCATTTAATTAATACACATTCAAAACCGGATATATTCAGTTCTCTGAGATTTACTGAAGTGCTTTGAGGTAAGGTTTTGCAGAAAAAGTTAGAGACAGGGCAAAGGGACAGACAGTTCTTCTCTGGTTTCTTAAACAAAAAAGCATACTAGCAATTTAGCAAAAACTGCTCCTAAAGGCAACTGACTGCCTGTGTCAGGATGATAAAGAAGCAAAAAAGAGAAAATCATAATTGTTGTATCCAAACTATTGTGCTGCTGCTTACTCATCTGTTAAAAATGGTCAGTCTGAGGAAGGGTTTTGAGGGTGCCCTGCTGCTATGTCAGTGTAACACACGCTTCAGGCACTGGCATCCGTGCTGCATTCCGGGTCATTGCTCAGACTCAGCAGGCAGAATACCGGGAGCTACATGACAAATCTTTGATTCACAGCTGGGACCACAGCTCCGTATCACAGTGAATGAGTCAGTTAAACATCACTAGTTTAGCAAGCGTGAAGGGAAAATAAAGAAAAAAAATTACAGTGATATCATTCATGCTTCCTTCCAAGCCTGGCCAGTGAATGAGTTAGCACACAACTTCTGATGTGCCCCTTCTCACATCTAAAATGAAGATTAGTTTTTTTTCCCTTTAAAGAACTTACTTGGCTCTTGCTCAAGTTAATGCTGTGATTTTTAGAAGAGGTACTCGGGCAAAAATCAGATAGTTTTCAGGGTGTTTTTCCTGTCCTAGTATTTCTGTGGGAAGTGAAGGTTCCTGTTCTGAGCTGCTGTTAAGTCCATTACTATTCTTACTATGGGTACATTTTGGAGTAACCCAGTGAGATGAACAAAGCCCAGCTCTGTTAACTGCTTTGCATTCAAAAGAGTATTTTTGTTTAAAACTTCTGTTGGAGTTTCACAAAGGAAAGGGATGCAGCTGTTTTTCCTCAGGATTATCAGTATTTGCCTTAATTTCCAGTTCAAGTTTGCTTATATCTTTTGACTGCCTTAAATGTTTCAGAAGTGTTTACTTTTAAGATCAGTAACACATTTTCATTAAGAAGTACAAGCTGCATAGGAACTACGCTATGGTTTGAAATCTGAATTAACTTGATTTATGTGGAAATAAAGGTAGTACTCTAATTTTCCAAGACCTTAAAGTATAGCTAAGGCATGCAAACTCCTTCTGATGTTGTAGATCTAACCGGTTTATTAAATACAATAATGAAGTTCTGACCAGCTGAGCAGGTCAGGTAAAGTGTGTGTGTGACCAGTCACCGAGAAAGGGTGAAATGGAGCAGTATGAAGGAGCTGCACTGGGGAGTAATGGAACAACAAAGAACAAATATGTAGGAAGAGAAATACCACAGGAACATCTTAAAGGGAGTCTTCCGTGTGATCAGCACTGTGGCTGTGCAGACGAGGAGATACTTGATATAGAAGTTGATGCTTGTAAAGAACAGGTACTGCTTGTAACTTCCCATTATCTGAGCTGATGGATGTACTGAGGACTAGAGATAGGACGTGTATATGCAGTCTGCTGGTTGCTGAGCTAAAGGCAGAAGTCGATGTCTCTTGTGTCGGTTTTCCTAATGTGTAACTCTTTCTTTTTTCTTCTTTTTTTCTTTTTTAGGGACAATTGGATTCTTTGCATGCTTTTGGTTTGTAACCAAAATATACAGCGTGGTGAAAGTTGACTGAAGAGAGCAATGTAAAGAATGAACACAGAAGAGGTTTAACGTTCATGAACGTAACTGAAAGACCTGGTCTAGTGGATGAACTTGAGCTTTGTCAGAAGTATTGGCTCCCTGATCTTTGAGAACGATACTGAATATGCAGCTGCCCCAAACACTCTTTCCACTAACATGTTTGTATTGCGACTTAACAACCTGGTTTCGTTCAGATCTTAATAAAGATCAGAGTTACAATATTTATGCATTTGTAAATACAACTATACTTTAAAAGAAATGTTAAATTCTAATGGCAGAGTAGAAGTTGGCTGTGTTACACAACTTAATGATACTTCTGATCAAAGTACAACTGTAAATAGGTTTTTCTAGCTGGTAAGTGGGATGAATTCTTTTTCTTTGAGGGAAGTGAGGACTTTTTATTATGCTGACTTTGAAGAATGACTCTTAAGAAGTGTTGCTTTTAGTTTGGATGTGATTTTTTTATTTTTTACCGGTGTTACGTCCACAAATATTCTGATTTCTGTGACCTTAGTTTTGGTGTTCTTGGCCTTTTAAACTATGTGCCTATGAGTCCTTGAAGTTATAAATTCATAATCTAATAAATACTGTAAAAATGTCTTCAGTGGCTCATTACGTGTAAGTCCATAAAAATATGTAAATACAATTATATTGAAGATGGATGCTTAAAGTTTGCATAGAGTATTTTATGGCATTTTCTATGGTTTCTTGTCTATGGCCACGCCCGTAGATCTGCAGGAGATGTTACTTGTGCTAGATGGCTCTAACACGGACATGTGATCGTGGCACTCCAGGGCGCTAATCCGGCCCCTGACCCAGGCAGGCTTGCAGCCACGGCTGCCGGGGCCGCCGTATGTTGAGAAGGCCTGGTAACGCACCAGTCAGCATTCTCTGCTCATCTTGCTCTTAAAAGACCTGGATGATGCGTATTCTATACGGCAACTACTGCTGATTGTACTTAATGTGGGTGAAAAAATGGAAGAAAAAGTACTATTTTTGCCTTATTAAGAGATTAATGTCAATTTTTGGATGACTAGCATTAAACCTGTATTTACTTTTTTCGACAATGGAGTATTTTGTTCGTACCTTGTTCGGTAACTTCAGACTCATCACACAGTTTGGCTTTTGGCATGTTTTCACAAGCCTGATTAAAGTTTTATTTAAAATTAAACATGTACCAACTGCCATTCATAAGGTTGGGGTTGTTTGTTTTAGTGGGTTTTTTTTTGTTCTTACCAGTTTACTTTTCTAAAGTAAGCCCTAACCTAGTGATGCTTCTGTATTGGACCCAATGAAAATACCTTGAGTTAAGGTAACTTGTCCTTATGAAGCTCCCAGGGGTTGGTATGTAAGAAGGCTTCAGGAGAGGTTTCCTCAATTGCTGTGCTCCGCAGCCCCTCCCTGACAACCGACCACAGCTCTCTTCTGATGTTGTGGACAGGCTTGTTCTCCTGCCCCTCCCCACACCTAGTCACTCGCTGATTTCAGATAAATCTTCCCTGTTTGATCTTCAAAACAGGAAAAGGGTGAGCGCGGTAAGCGGTTGCTCTGTACTAACGCAGTGAGCGGCGCTCGATGTAAGGTTTTTAAAGTATGAAATGGAATATTCTTAAAATTCCGGGGGTTTTTGATCACCTACTCTATGTTTAGTCGCTGCTCAAAATCATCAGTTGTTATTACACAACTGGGAATGCTTAGATTGGGAACCATGAATCCGCTGGCCGTTAGTGAAAGATGGATACAAGAGGCGCTCAAGGATTTCAGTGTAGTGATAAGAAAACTGATTGTTGTTGTTGTGATGTATTTACAACTGCTGTTTAAAAATCAGATGAATGGAAGTGAGATGTAGCCATTGTGGTGTGTATGTGGCTTTGAAACTGATTAGTGCATCTCCCTTTTTTCTTTCTCCCTCTTTTCTTTTCCCCCCCGAGCCTGGCTGGGCAGTCCTGGCGGCTTTTCAAGCATCTTACTTTCACCCTTAAAGGCAGTTTGTGAAGTGCATCCTTATCCTCTGGAATCCAAAGCTACCGCATACACGGTTTTTCAAGCCTTGTGATAACTGCAGCTGGTTTTCTATTTGAAATCATCATGTTTGGGTGAGGAGTTCTTGAGACAATCCAGAAAGTTTCACACGCTGCGGATGTGAGAGAAGAACTAGTCTAAAGTTGTCCCCTCCCTTGAATCCCATTGTTGCCTCAGATCATTTCAAAAGTTGTAGTCACACTTAAACTTGTGGGGTGTGTTAGGGTGTCTGGATCTTCTACTGTGCACTGTGTCTGTTCTCAGCACTGGTGAGGCCACACCTTGAGTACTGTGTCCAGTTCTGGGCACCTCAAAGATGTTGAGGTGCTGGAGCGAGTGCAGAGGAGGGCAATGAAGCTGGTGAAGGGCCTGGAACATAAGTCTTATGAGGAACGATCAAGGGAGTTGGGATTGTTTAGTTTGAGGAAGAGGAGGCTGAGGGGAGACCTCATCGCTCTCTACAACTGCTTGAAAGGGCATTGTAGAGAGGTTGGTGCTGGTCTCTTCTCAAGGGCAATTAGCGATAGAACAAGAGGGAATGGCTGCAAGCTGCAGCAGGGTAGGGTTAGGCTGGACATTAGGAAAGAATTCTTCACAGAAAGAGTGGTCAGTCAGTGGAATGGGCTGCCCAGGGAGGTGGTGGAGTCATCATCCCTGACTGTGTTCAAGAGTAGATTAGATGTGGTGTTGAGGGATCTGGTGTAGGGGAGAACTTGTAGAGTAGGGCTGATGGTTGGACTCGATGATCCCAAGGGTCTCTTCCAACCATAATGATTCTATCATGCAGCTCTCATGGGGGGCCTGGGGTTTTGTCTCAGCTTCCAAAATACCAGCCCCTTCCAGAATCTTTCTGTGCTACAAGACATTTGCACAGATATCTGAGAAAATGTGCAGAAATAGGGAGGTTAAGAGGTAGGAATAAATCACTGAGCTGCATGAAGACAGAGCAGATTTAGACGAAATGTGACGTTTCAGGCCAGTGTCAGCTTTATGGGGTTTTTTATTTAAAAAATGGTTCTTCAGACCCTAAAAAAGGGACCATCGTTGTCAAATTCAGTGTGAAAGTAATCCTCAGTCCAAATCGGGTTTTGAAAACGTAATATGGGAGTACGATATAAGAAAGGCGACATAGAAAAGCAGCTTTAAAGCGAGCTGTATCTCGTGGCGCAGCTGTAGCTTAACTTCAGCATAACAATGCTTATCTCTGGCTGAACAGCCCTAAGAGCTCTTAGATTATTTTGTTGTTGTTGTCATACAGATCACATGGGCCCTCAGCTCCTTTGCTGGAGTCTTGCAACCATATCACAATCACTAGTAGACTGTGAGCTAGTCATGGGCAGTATCTTCATGGGGTTTGTGCTATTTGCAGGTAAAAGGGGGTGAGGGATGACTAGGGAAGGCTGAGGCCATCTCCTCCTTGCTGGTTACCCCATGTAGTTTTCCGCTACACACTGGTGAGACCCTACCTCAAGTATTGTGTCCATTTTTGGGCCCATCACTACAGGAAAGACATTGAGATGCTGGAGCATGTCCAGAGAAAGGGAGTGAAGCTGCTGAGGGATCTGGAGAACAAGGCTTATGAGGAGAGGCTGAGGGAACTGGGGTTGTTTAGCCTGCAGAAAAGGAGGCCGAGGGGGAGACCTTGCTCTCTGCTGCTACCTGAAAGGATCCTGTAGAGAGGTGGAGGCTGGTCTCTTCTCCCAAGTAACATGTAATAGGACACGAGGAAATGGCCTCAAGTTGCACCAGGAGAAGTTTAGATTGGATATTAGGAAAAAATTTTCACTGCAAGCATTATCAAGCATTGGAAGAGGCTGCTGTGGGACGTGGTTGAGTCACCGTCCCTAGAGGTATTTAAAAGATGAGTTAGACATGATGAGATACGGTTTGGAGATGGTTTTTGTTAGTGTTTGCTTGATGGTTGGACTCAATGATCTGAAAGGCCCCTTCCAACCCAGGCAGTTCTATGATCCTTCTGTATGTGAAGCTGTGTTTTGTGTGCATCAGCTACCCAGACAGAATGTGTGTGATGCAGCCGTAGCACCAAGCACGAAGGAGTAGACAGCCTTGTGGAACCTGTAGGTGTATTCCCATGTTTCTGTAACACTGCTTACTGTCGCTGTAGAGCTCAGGACATTCAGAGTGATGGTATCACACACAGGTCCATCAGTATTTGTGGATGGAGGAGAAAGCCTGTCCTGTGTAGGATGGTGAGAAGAGGTAGGTGAGCTGCCTGGTTGTTGGATACTGAGGTGGAAGGAAGGTAGCTGGACTTTGTCTGCAATTGCTTCAAAAATGCTTGAAGTGGGTACTTTAGTCTTGTCATGGGTGGTACCTCTGTTTTCTTCAGGAGACGTGAGTCTGGAAGAGAAGCGAGGGAGAGAGGGTGGGAGAGGATGGAACTCGGGCAGGTGTCTGAAGCACTCAGACTTACACTGATCTGAATAACTGACTTGAAGGGACAGGAATCACAAATCAAGTCCTGTTGGAAGTGGCGGACAAATCAAAGCCATGAAATGTTGTCGAGGAGAAACATCGTTTTACTACTACTAGTAGTAAAGGCAAAAATTCCCATCCCTAAATTAGGCAAAGTAGGCTGGACAACACCTGTGCTTCAGGTAAGGCAGGAGAGGCGTGAGGAGCCTTGGAAGGGAATGGTGGGGGTTTGGCGTGTCTGGCCTTGGTCAGTAGAGTGTGAAATTGTGGCCAGATGTTTCTTCAAAGCCCTGTGGGATTGCTGGGGCAGGGGTGGCTGCAGCCAGTCCTGCTGACATCAGCAGTGCACGGTAAACAAAACCTGAGGCTGCTTTGGTGAGTTACTGATGCTCGGCTGATAGAGATCTTGACTTTTACAGGTAAGGACTGAAGTCACGTCCAAGTGTGGTGAATCCTTAAGAGCTGGGAGAAGGCCTTGTATGTGATGGTTGATAAATACTGTCCGTTGCCCTCGTGATTGGGTGTTACTGCAGCGTTAGGTTTAGCTTTTCTGCTCCAGCTGCCCCAAGTGTCAGTTTGTGTGAGCTAGAACGTTGATAAGCTCAGCTGGTGTGGGATACACGTGACTGTGACTTTATGCCATGAAGTTACATGCTGGCCCCTTCCCCTGCCTAACCAGTTTGCTTCTGGTGGCAGCTGTATCTCCTCTTTGTAATTCTTCTTAGAAGTCATTGCTTCTGAAATGATTTGTTTGTCCAGGTTAGTTCTCTCTGAAATCCCTGCTTGCTGCCTTGGGTTAATTACTAATCCTCATTTAGAGAATGATGCATATTCTGCAAAGAGCAGATTCATCTCTGCATTTCCATCCCTGTTCTCCTTTTAGTTACTGTTCCACCAAAAGCTGCTCTCGCTTCTGATAATACTCCCACCTCTTGCTTTTGCAGCTCATCACAACTAAGTATTTTCTCATGGGAAAGAAGATTCCTTGTGCAGAGATGTTCTAGTTTTCTCACGGAGACACTGTTTGCTGCAACGTGTCTCTAATTTCATTTTTCAATTCTCGGCATCCCGCTGTTTCTCCTTACGCCAGGCACATCAATAAGTAGATCGCTATTAACTGTCTCCATAAACCTGGCTCCTGAAGTATTTCTCCTCTTGCCTCATATATTGACTTTGGGCATGCCCGCGTACACAAGTGTACCACACTTCACACTGCAGCCTAAGTCTTCAGGGACTACCGAGAGGCTTAATTTATCAGCTGATTGTTGCACAGCGGCTGTCGCGCGTTTTCTCCCTTCGATATTTGAAACCCCTGGAACTCGCAGCTGATGAGATGAGAGTAGGTGACCGCTTGTAAGTCACCCGTGCCGGGAGAGATTACAAATGAAACCTGTCGCCTGTGGGTGATGGCGCATTCCTGCCGCTTCGCAGGGTTCCCGCACGTTCAATGACAATGCCGTTGCGGTTCTTCCTTCCCTCCGAGGTGTTGTAGCAGCACCTGCTGGCCACAGCGCGCATCTCCTTCGAAAGGCCGGGAGCAGGGTTAAGGCTTTGATGGGAAGAGTTACCAAACCGCACTCTTGGGGAAGTGGCTTACCCTTAACGTTATACCTTTAAATATATGTGCTAGACTCAAAAGTTTCTGGAGGTAGGAAGCCGAAAGTCAAGGTGAAGAGGGAAAGCAGTAATCATACAAATAATTTATCCATCAAGATGTTAAAAATGTATCATAGAATCATTCAGGTTGGAAGAGACCCTTGGGATCATCGAGTCCAACCACCAGCCCTACTCTACAAAGTTCTCCCCTACACCAGATCCCTCAACACCACACCCAATCTACTCTTAAACACAGTCAGGGACGGTGACTCCACCACCTCCCTGGGCAGCCCATTCCAGTGACCTTGCTCCTCCAGTATTGTTTAAGTGCTACAAAAAGGAGACAGCAGAGGTCAGTCCTGGTTTCTACTCTTTTCTGCAGGTTCTCCCAAGGCGTCCCAGCTGCTCTTCCCCTGGAAACTGCCCGTCTCTGCCCATCGCAGCAAGGCTGGCGGAGATAAATGAGAAGAAATGGATGTTTCGTTCTCACTCATGTCCTGCTGTCCCCAGACTGTAGTGACAGCAGCTGAGCTAAATGACACAAGTAGGCATGTTCTGCTGCTGCATAATGTCAGAGCAGTGCAGCCCAGAGGCAGGTGGAGGGCAAAGCAAAGGGAAGCTTACTTACTGTTTGTCCGAGAAAGAAGGGTAGTAGTAACTCTGTAGTAACTCTGGACAAAAACTGCAGAGGGGAAGAAAAGAGGGTTCCTTCCCTTCGAGAAGAACAGTGTCCAGGCCCAGGAGGGGCAAAGCCCAAACAGAGAATTGATTCATGCACGAGGAAAATGCAGGTTTATTAAATCTCATCCTTTTCTATCAGTCTGTTACCAGTTTCAAGCAGGGGTTTTTCTGCTGGAAGAGACATCTTATCCAGAACTGAATTTCTGAAGAGGGCAGACAAATTTAGGCAGAGGAGGAATGTGACTCTAAATCCCCAGTGATTTTCTTGACCAGTGGGTCATTTTAGGGTCCAGATGTCTATCTTTCTGTCTTTTGAAACAGCTTTACCAGCAGAGGTTTGTAAAGAGCGTTGATGGACAGAATGGGACAGAACTTGCAATCTCAGTGTTCTCCTGTCCCACTCCTCCCTGACATGTCAGAGGATTGCTGGTAGAGTGACCTGAGCGAGCCATCTGCCACATCATCTGATGCAGAAATACACTTCTGCGTGCTGTAAGAGAGGAGTCTGAGCACACAATGTCCAAACCCCAGCAGGGGCCCCCTACAGACAGAGACGGTCTGATGGGCCACCTCTGTGCAGGACCTAGGAGTCCTCAATGAAAACACCGCCAGAGAAAAAGGGGATAAATAGGAAACAGAAATGGGAAATTGGTTAGAGTTCTAGGGCTGCCAAGAGATGACAGCAAAGACAAATACTCCCTCTGGCACTTTTAATTAACTTTGAATCTCGCAGGCGGAGTCAGTGTAGGGGAAGCTGCAGCACGGCTGGTTGGTACGCGGTACATAGCAGAGAGCCATCTAAGTCAGGGCCTGCCACGCCAAAAGAAGTTCATGGAAGAACAAACAAATAGAGAGTTTACAGGAGGCAATAAAAGGCCCCCATTTACTGCAGCCGAGCTCCTCTGGAATGAAAGGGAAAAGGAACAGGGATAATTTCAGAACTTAATACAGTTCAAACTTTGCAGCATCTTTAGAGCATTTTATTGGTGCAAATGAATGGTCCTGATGGGTTTTGGCAATTTTATTGGGAATATCAAGGAATTATGCATCTCTGGATAGTCATGATGCAGAAGCTGATTAGTTACAGAACTTCATTCTTATTCATGGTATCAAAAAGAAGCACTGTCATAACCCACCTTGGGCAAGACGACTGTGCAGTGCTGACCCCCCAGTACTTCCAGTCACAGCCACACTGTTACACAACTCTGTTGCCTCCCTGAGTTACAGATCCATGAAGATAGTAAGGAGCCTCAGATCGTCCCCTCACCCCCACCAAAACTCTGCTCTTCTGTGAAGCTGCAATCTGACAATGTTTCAGACTTTCAGGACCTATTTGGCCTTCTCGCTCTTTCAGCCCTTCCTTGGGCGCAACAGCAGCAAACTTCCCACTCCCAGCATCCCCACCAGCGCCGGCAGGGCCTCCTGCACTTTGCTGCTCCCTTGTTGTGGTCTAACCCCAGCCAGCAGCTAGGACCACCCAGCCAGTCACTCTGTGAACTGGCTTTGGGAAGACAAATGCCACAACTATGAATTCCCCCCCCGGCTTCCCCTTCCATCCTGTCATATGTCATGGAACGTCCCTTTGGCCAGTTGTAGTCAGCCGTCACAGCTGTGTTTCCTCTCAACTTCTTGTGCCCTCCCAGGCTACTGGCTGGTGGGGCGGTGTGAGAAGCAGAAAAGGCCTTGACTGCTTAGCAACAACCAAAAACATCAGTGCGCCATCGGCCCCACTCTCATCCCAAATCCAAAACATACCCTCATACCAGCTGCTAGCAAGAAAGTTAACTCCATCCCAGCTGAAACCATGAACTTACAAACTCCACCACACCAGGCTTGATGCTCCTCATGTGTAGAAGCACCGTTTTTATTTCAGGAGCTGAGCTAACACTTGCAAAGCTGCCAAGGCCAGCAGGTCCCAAACTATACCCATGGCAGGGGTTGGCCAAAGCTCTCCACAAGGTGCCGAGTGTGGTGGTCTGCAGGAGCACAGAAGGCCAGCCTGCCCTGGGAGAGGCCAGGCTTCCCACACATAGCATGAGCCAGGGGTACTGGTTTGGTGTGGGTGTGTTCCAGCCCTTCACATTCATGTGGGTGCAAACACGTATTTATTTCTTTTTACTTTTTAACACAGTTTAAGGATTAAATTGTAAAAATTATAGCCAACCCCTTTCGTTATAACTTTGGGCAGTTTGCTCCATCATCTCCCTGTCTGCCCTGAGGTGAGTTTTTGAGGGCTTTTTGTTGGTTTGTGGGGTTTTTTCTCTCTCTCCTCTGTATTAGCTGTTGCTCATCATCACAGTAACTCCCAGAGCTGCCTGCCAAAATTTTGGTTAGAACCTGCAGGCCAGTGTTACCGACGAGTGGTATTTGGGAAGCAGTGTGAAAGTCTGTAGTAAAGGATCAGGAATTGGTGTCATCCAATTGAACTTCAAAAATTTAGCATCTTTGAGGGGCCAGCTTTTTGGTTATAGATAAGTAATGACAGGGTTATTACACGGGGAAGAGATTAAATTCATACTGTGGCCACCAAGTATAGCAGTCTCACCTATTTGGTTAAAATCTGAGCAACTGAAGCCTACTTCTAAATAACCCAGTGCCATGATGGTTAATCAGGCCAACAGTCATTATCTGGGAGATATACAGGTGGCTGTCCTAGTCGCTGTCACTCACAGCAGCACTAAGTATAAATCTCAGCAGTGAAATAACAAGCAGCAGAGAAAAGCTGGGCTGCAGAAGGATTATCCTGGGTCCCAGCCCTACTGACAATGCCCCATGACCTTCTTCTCGAAATGAGAGTCAAGGAAAACCACTTGGTTGCCTAGCAGTGCGCGTTCCCCTGGTGGAAGGCAGTCTCTTCTCAAAAAATACGCCTGCTAGAGGGCTTTTTTTGTAGCCTTAGTGCACATCGTTCTCTTGGAAGTTCATTTTAGTATTTCTGAAGATGATGATCTTTTGGTTTCTTAGGACCATGGGCTTCCAGTGTGGCTGATGATGGCTCTCTGTGTGGTGTGTGGTACACCACTACTGGGCAAATGGTGCGTAATTTTTACTTTCAGTTTAACTTCGCTTTAATTGTCTCGATTTAAGCCTCTTGCACTAACACTAAGCTGCTTTTGTTTTTACTTTGGATCCAATAATTTTAATGTTTCCTCCATATGGCAGTGGGTTTTCAAAGGAAAAAACAAGGTCTGAGACGCAGTTATTTGAACAGATTGAATTTAGGAAAGTGAAACTAAAAATATAAATAGGAAATACCAGGCTAATACAACATATATGTAAGGAATCCCTGTGTGATATACACATATTCAAAAATTTGACAGAATTTGTCACGTCTTATGTTCAGCTCTTCTGCGTCTACGGTGGATTCTCTGTGCCTCCAGCAGCAGCTGGATAAGCAGCACGGCTACTCCTCTGGGGTGGCTGCCAGAGAATAACAGCTATAAATGACATTTCAGTGATTCTAAACAATTAATTACACCTCTGTGTCAGAAGTACTTTTGTCAAGCATAACTGGGCTGTGGGCTTATTCTGTGAGCGTGATGTTCTTCGCTATCCAAGTTTCCAGTTAGACTATTGGCACAGGGAGCAGTACGGGCCTGCCAATCCAGTTTTTTAGCCCAATAGGTATATTGGTAAATGTTCTGTCTTTGAGACTATTTAATCATTTGCTAAATTGGTAAAACCAATGTTGCTTTACCTGGAGTTTGAAATCTGGGTCCTCTTCTAGTTGTAGTATGTCAGAGACAGTATTCCTGTTAGATCTGCAGGCTGAAATGTTCATGAAACCACTCTGAACTCATTTCAGTTCAAACACAGGGGGTTAGACAAGATCTCCCACTTAAACCAACTGATTTCAACTAAAGACCTGTGGTCTTCATGTTCATTATGATCCTTGATCTCAAGTCACCAGGCAGTTCAGTTCAGGAGGTCCTGCAGGTGGGTCATTTATAGTAGGTCATTTATAACCACAACTGATGCCAATCCACCTGAAACCAAAGCTCTTCGTTGCTTTACTTAAAGCACAACTCTTTTCCCTGTAAAGATGATGGTGGGTAGCTGGCATATTTCTGCATCTGCCAGCTTTCTTCTACTTGCATTTAAGTTGTAGGTCACTCTCCTTGGCTGGGCTCTAAGGTGGGAAGTTTTTCAGTCCTTGGCTGATCCAAAAATAGCCCAGATTGTTAGAGAACAAACTTCCTGCCATGTGGTAGCCATTTGCTGAAACAACGGATGATTCTGGTCTAGTTGATGCAACAAAATGTTTACATGTCGTTACCGCTGCTTTTTGTGCCACATCAGTCATAAATCCGAAGGTTCAAACAGAAAGCGTATCTCCACCATATTCCTGGAACATCAGTCACTGTGAGGCTACTGAAATGTGGGGGTCGTGTGTGCCCGGTGGGGGTGATCAAGATGGATGACAAAGTCAGCAGATCCTTCAATTTGGGATCTGGGTCTGGCACTAAATTTGCATTCACCTTATCCACATCCTAGCTCAATTCTGCTTTGGCACATGGCACTGGGCAGAGGTGAGTCAGTGAGGGGACTACCTGCCCTTTTTACCTCTTCAGCCCAATGATATAAACACACAAAAAAACCCTCCAAGTCTCATTTATGCAAAGAGAGGAAACAAAGATTTACTCCTTAAAATCCTAGCCAAGACGGAAGATGGCATGCAAAGGACTTCTGCAGGTTTTCCCAGGGGCCAGAGCCCATTTCAGCATCTGTGTGGAGTTTGAGGGGGTTCTGCTGCCACAGGACATGGCCTGTGCTTGAGGCCAGGGCTGTAACAGAATTTTGTCCCACTATTCATCTGAGGAAAATTCTCTGTGTCTTGCTGGGATTCCCAGGTTACTTAAGGAAAGCCAAATCATTTCACTCATTTCTCACATTGAAAACATTCATGAAATCTTATCACACTTGCCAAATCTTTTTGTTCTCTGTATAAAATATGAGATAATGACCTTAGAGGAGTGCTGTGAGACACTAGTCATTGGATGGTTAATGGTCTTTGGAAAGCTTTATTTTGAGATCTAAACAATGTTTCAGAGCCTATAAACAGAATACTGTGTTCAGAGCACGTACTGTATTCAGAACATGTACTCCTACCTTCTCAACCTCAGCAAATTTACTGGTTGAAAAATCTTACTGGAAATAGGTGGAAGCTCTGCTTTCTGTTTTTCTTATTCTACTTGGGTTTGGGTATTTTTCCTTTTGGCATTAATGTACTACATAGGGTCTTTTGGGGAAGACTGTTAACCTGGTAGGTAGGCAGGCTAGATTTAACTTGTCTGAGACTTTTAAAAATGTGTATGATTTCATTTTTTATTATAGCGGAGCGTAACTTCTGAAGCTAGCAGCAATCTAATCCAAATTGCTAGTACCACAGGGCTAAGTTATAGAAGACTTTTTAACTAAGGAGAAGTGAAAGCTAAGTTTTACGAACCTTTAGTTTAGGATTAGATAAAAATTGGACACTCCTTAACTGAGTCATAGAGAGCTGTGTGGGGAATTTGATTCAGCAAATCTCACCAGCTTTATTTTAGATATTTTAGGAAGACATTTTTCACTGTGAGGGCGGTGAGGCACTGGAACAGGTTGCCCAGAGAAGCTGTGGATGCCCCATCCCTGGAAGTGTTCAAGGCCAGGCTGGATGGGGCTTTGAGCAACCTGCTCTAGTGGGAGGTATCCCTGACATGGCAGGAGGGTTGGAAGCAGATGATCTTGAAGGTCATAGAATCATAGAATGGTTAGAGTTGGAAAGGACCTTAAAGATTGAGGCTCCTTCTGACCCAAAGCATTCTATGATTCTATGATTTTTCCCTCCAGTTTCCTGGGGCCAATTCACTTTGGCCCCAACTAGTCCTTTGGAGCTGTACTAAAAGCCTGCAAAAGGTCTTGCTTTTCTTTCATACTGATTCAGGTGACACTTTTCAGAATCTGAAGGTTTCCCAGTCACCACTGCACTACTCTGGGCACAAGCATCATTGCCTACAGGTACAGTAGTTTTCCCTACACACAACTCACGCTTGCTCCCACAGTGACATCTTGGTGCCTGCCTTGTAATGACTCCAGTTGCTGTGCCCTCCTGCATGGGGTTTCATAAGCTTCTTACAAACCACAGCATCATATGTCCAGGGCCTGTACAGATGTAGAAAGTATACCTGAAAACCAACAGACGTCGTCAGCTGACAGATAGTCTGTGGAAGAGAAACCATGCACAGGCATGCTTGCTGAAGGAGTTTAATAAGCTTGATATGGAAGCGTCTGAAGCTCCATTTAGAAATATCCAAACTCCTCCATAAAGTACAACAGGGAGCTGGACTAGCAACAACAGGACTTAAAAAAAAACAACAAAACAAACCCCCAACTGACTTAAAAAAAAAACCAAACACCAAAGCAAAACCCTTATTGGGTTTAGAAACAAATTCTAATTTGGATCAGAAACAATTTTTTTTTTAATATGACTTGCAGTAAAACTGAAATTTGGTACAAACACAATCTGCTTTGGAAAAAAAGGCTCCGTTCTAACTACCTTGTAGTAAATATTATATAATTTCTATACCAAATATTTTCTTCTTTTTATGTTGGCATTTCCCTACTGAAATTTTCCTTTGCCTGCTAGTTTGCATGAAAACAAGTGTCAACCAGAGTTCAGCTCTCTGGGACACAGGGCGAGCTTTAAAGACAGCAATCTGTGGCAGGCACACAAACAAATAAACCCGAGGGGCTCTGCCTTTTAAACAGACCCTATTTCCCTCCCCCTTTCCAGCCGGTAAACAGCTTCTGGCTGCAGATTTGGTCCTTCATAGAAGAGATTTTGTAAGATGCCAGCTGACCTGTTCAGCAGCCTGGTAAATCCTCAAATCATCTGCTCGCCATGCTCGTGTGGAGATGTCACCGAAAAGGCTTGTTGACAACCTTCTGTTGCATTGAAGGTAAGTCTGTAAAACTGCCACTATCTTACTCACTTCAACTCTACCACACGGGTGAATAAAACTTCCCCTTCTGACAAATGTAGAAAGACTGTTGAGAGAAGAAAACTGTAAAGAAGAAATGCTTCTGGGTTCCAGTACGCTTTGGGTTAGATTAAATTGGCACTGATCTGCATAACAGCTTGTGAACTCTTTTAAAAAATTAAAAATGGACAAGTTATTATTTTGGAACTCTGGATGTCCTTTCCATGCACATTCTCATCAATGCATACAGTGTAGTTTAAAATACCGTATTTTATATTGGTATGGAGTTAAAATATTTTCATTAATAACAGGCTTGTGTCCGTTATTCAGTTTTTAATTTTTCACACAAAGTAATTATTTTATTCTCAGGTCTTAACATGAAACTCGTATGGCAAAAAGACAGCAATTTAGTGATCAAATACAAACTGTGGTATTATCAGCATCTACGAACCCTTCAATCAATTTTTGCATTGAGTAATAGATTCTAATCTCTGCTAAACCGTTTTGTTACATATACAGCATGCTCTGATCCCAAACAGCTCCTTAATCTACTATTTTGATAATAGCCTGTGGATTAAGGGATCTATACTGCACACTGACACAACATATTGAGTTCAGGTTCTATAGATGAGCGCTTCTGTGATCCATTTTAATGGCATGCAACCCATGGCAGTATTAGGGTGTCAACAGCCTACAGATTATCTACTGGCTTTCAAAGCACCCCGCAGCAAAGCGAGTTTAATGAACCTCCATATAGGTGAAAGCACTATCAAATGTATGAGCAGAGGGGACTTTGAAATAAAAGTGTAGAGTATATAAATACCAACAAGTGGTTTTACATAACCAGCTACAAGATATACACACGATACTGCAGAGGGGAAGGGAGTTGAGCGCAGGTCACTTTCATGCTTCAGCACAGCTCTTCAAAACAGCATATTTCATTTTGCTAGGAGGGGAAACCCACACTCACTGACACCATTTCCCCAGTAAAGCGATGCTAAGCCAGACCGGAAAATTTCTCCACAGCCCTCTGACAAAGAAAAGCAAATTGGGCGTCAGGGAAAGAAGAAAACTATATGGCAAAACTGAATGACACTAGAAAATAAAAAAGCTCTTCCACAAGGACCTGAGCTTGATCTACATGGACATGAGACCGGGCCTTCTGAGGAGCTGGGGCACTGGTTTGGGCTTTTATTATCCTTCTCCTGATGTATGAAAGCTGTTGAAACTGAGTGCTTCAGGGATGTCTCTCTTGTGCTCAGACTTGGCCAAAACTGGGTAACATGTTTAGCAGCGGTGGGAGGGTAGAGATGGGAGATGACAGGTCAGTGGCATGAATCAAGCTCTTGTCCTTCAGAAACCTGGCTGAAATATCCACACTATTGCAGGACCTTGCTGTGATTATGCTTCATGGCCATTCCGGCACATCTGAGCAACACAGCAAGGGAAAACATGTTCTCAGTCTAACTGTGGTCTAAAGATGGGCAGAAGCCCTGCTCCATTTCAAGGACCCCCTTCCTTTTCAATTTTTTTCTTTCCAGCCCCCTTCCCTGCTGCTTCCTGTTACCTTTGGTCATGACTCTTGTCCTGGTTGAGTGACAAAGGAGTAATTTCTCTTCTAATGCTGGGAAAAACTGTACTTTTAGAAGACTCTGGTGTCTGAATTGGTGAAAATACTTACGTTATAGCCAGCTATAGTATGTGGGTTTCAAGGTCTTGGTGTTTTCAAGCCTTGCCAGGGGCAGGGATGAGGAGCGAGACCAAGCACTTGACCCATTATTTCATACCATGAACATCACATTCAATATAAAATAGAACATTTGGTGAGTTGGCTGTGAGCTAAGAGCTTCTTGCCTCAGTGCTGGACCCCTGAGCCCTTCCCTTCCTCCCGAAGCCACAGTGCTCTGTGTCCCACATGTGCTGTCCCCTGCTGGGAGTGCACAGCTCCCTGCTGATAG